>LAPY01000119.1:49978-62848 GCA_000970635.1 Eragrostis tef | reverse complement strand
AGCGATTAATGTATCCTTGATTAGGATACCTTAATCTAGGTATCCGACAGCTCCCCTATAGATTACCTACATAGGAGTTAGTATTGGTTTTTTTTGTCAAAAACAATATCATTCCGACTTAACCAGAAAGCCCAGCAAAAAGAACAAATTCCTACTAGCATTTGGTATCTTTTTCTACTAGGATCAGAGGTGTTTCAAGTTACTACTAGTAGGTCAGAGTCAGACACCGAGCAAGAAGATGACAAGTGAAGAATATCACGTCGATACACATGACCTAAGAAACCTGCAAACCAAGCAACTTGACATTACGAAGAGGATTTGAACTCCAGCACGTGCATCTAGCCGGGTTCAAAGCGACTCTCTCCAGCTTTTTTTTGTTTTTTTTTGAGCAATAGCGACTCTCTCCAGCTGCGTCGGTCGTCATCATCTCGGTCATCACTTGGACCCGTTCCATGCCAACACGGACCGCCCTCGCAGCCCAAAACGGGGAAACTCAACCATTCGTGCTGCTGGGCCTAGGCTTTCTTCACCTCTTTTTTTTTTAAAAAAAAGTGTTTTGTCACCCTTAACTTTTTTCACGTTGTCCGATTTTCCTCCCTCTGTTACAAAACCGGATAAGTTGACTCCCTCAACTATTGACACCGGATTTTTTTCCTCTTTGACCGGTTTTGGGCTAACGGTTTTGACCAAGTCAGCATGTCGGACCCACGTGTCATTGACCCAAAACGCCGCTAACATGTGGGACCCACTTGTAAGTGACCCAGCTCGAACATGTGGGACCCAATTGTAAGTGACCCGTCTCGAACATGTGGGACCCACTTGTAAGTGACCTAACTCGGGATGGGTCACTTACAAGTGGGTCCCACATGTCGGCGGCGTTTTTCCGACATGCTGACTTGGTCAAAACCGCTATCTAAAACCGGTCAGAGAGGAAAAAAGTCCGGTTTTACGAGTTGAGGGAATCAACTTATCCGGTTTTGTAATAGAAAGAGGAAAATCAGACAACATTAAAAGTTGAAGGAGGTAAAATAGACTTTTCTAATTTGTTTTTTGAGAGAGAGAAGGCTTTCTTCACCTTGAGCCCGAACAAACAAACTTGGGAACCACGACTTATAAAAAAAAAAACTTGGGAACCACGTTTTCCCAAGAAAAGAAAAGAAAACGAAGGGGAAAAAACTGGGTGGTCGCGTGGAGCCGGCTCGAGCCGAGCCGAGGCCGTGGCTTGGGCGAGCGAATAAACGGGCGGCATCTCACGCCAAGATGCCCCTCTTTTTCTCCGGACGCGCTCGTTCGCGAAGCCCCTCCTCCGCCCATCCGCTCTCTTCACCGACCCAACCCCAAGGGGCCCGCCCCCCCCGCCGCTTCCGCTTCCGCCGCTGGCTCCTCATCCGCGGAAGTCCCCACCATCCTCCCTCTCGACAAGGTGGGTGCTCCCCCGTCCTGGATCTGCGGCGAATCTGCCCGATCTGTTCTTCCAATTCCTTGGCTAAGTTTTCCTGCTTTTCATCGTGTCAGGCGGCGGCTTCACGCGGTGGCGACCAGGCGGCGGATTGCGGGGTGTGCGCGATTTGCCTCGATAAGATCGCGCTCCAGGAGACGGCCCTCGTCAAGGGATGCGACCACGCCTATTGGTGCGTTCTCGCGAATCCCCACCCCACCCATCCCCGCTAATTACTGCCTGGTACTCCTTTTTACTAGTCATTGAGTGCCGATTGGATTGCCAGGCTGTTGTGTAGCATTGCACTTGTTTTCGATAGATATTGCTTATCTCTAGTAATCTAATTTTTAGGTTTGGAGGTTTGGATAATTTGGATCGTATCCATCTAATTTGGTGCCTCGGTGTTGGTTGGGCTGTCTATATAAGCATGTTATTTGCACGCTGGTACTCATTCGATTGTTTGTAAATTTTATGTTTGATTCCAGCATCTTATTAGGCTTAAGGAATATATCTGCGGTATCAATGACCCAATGGCACTATAATTGGGGATATAACAAAGCGTTGTGAGCCCATGTGTACCTTCAATCGGACTATGCTTTGGTTTGCTTAAAGTCAGCTTTATTGCTTCCATTAATCATAGTTGCCATGTGCAGTTGTTTTCTGGTTGCCAACCAACCATATTTGATTTTCAATTATTGTTTCACCAACGCTTATCTTATTTGCCACTAGATTGAATATGAGTGTTTGACTTTGTGCGGTGCTGCTTGCTACTGTAAGTCGTATTGATCACATTTGATGCTGTGGCCTGTGAGGGACAAGTTAATAGTGTTCCCTTCTGCTTGCCTTTGGTTTCTATTCCAGTGTTTTATTAATGATAAATGCTTTGGCATTGTTGCAATGGATTGTGACTCCGTGCGGTGCCTCTAGCAAAGGCACATTCATCGCAATTGATGCTGGAGGATCTTTGGTTCTGGTGTTCCTTTCTATTTTTCTGTGTATGGTGACTTCTTGCTCAATTCTTAATTCTGATTTGATTCATTTTGTGCATGCAGTGTAACATGCATTTTGAGGTGGGCATCCTACAAGCAGACTCCTCTGTGCCCACAATGCAAGCATCCATTTGAGTTCCTCAGTGTGCACCGCTCACTTGATGGCTGGTAACCCCTTGTTTCCCCGTAATATGGGGGCGTATCTGTTTCAGGTAGATTGTGAGCTTGATGCTTGTTTCTTTTCTTCAGCATTCATGACTACCTGTTTGAGGAGAGTGTTTGCCTTCTCCTGAGGGCCGCTTGGTTTGAACCTCTGCTTGTAGAGGCTCATGAAGAGTCTCTGGAAGAAGAAGAATTTTACCACCAATACCAATATGATGACGATGAAGATGATCTTGACGAGGAAAGTTATTACATGAGCAGGTCTCCAAGCATTCGAATTGGGAACAGGAGGTGGGGTGACAATGGGTACGTCAGAGGCGGCAGGAGAGAAGCACGGCCCCGCCCAGCCCAGAATGACTCCGCTGATGCTGGTCCATCCAGGACCCCCAAGAAGAAAGAGGCAGCGGCATCAGGGTCAGGATCAGTACCGTCAAGGACTCCCAAGAAGAAAGAGGCATCGGCATCTGGGTCTGGGTCAGTATCCAAGGATGTGGCAGGAAGGCGTGCGAAAAGGGCTCAGAAGCGAGAAGCTGCAGATAAGGCAGCTGCTGAAAAACATTTGAAGCACCTGCAGAGGTTGGGACTCAGTAAAACACCTGAAGTGCCTGCTGCTGCGGAGGTTGGGCCTCAGGTCAATGAGTAATTCATGAGCCGCTGTAGATAATGGTGCTGTGAAGTATGCAGCCCTTGTGCCACAAAATAATCTTCCGTTGAGAAGTGGAGCGTGATCTTTGTATCATGGCAACTTGCCGCATTGTACAGTACTACTTTAGTTTCTTACCACTCTAGATCGATGCACTGGCAGCTATGCAGTTTATCCCATACTGGTACCTTTTACATTCAGTTATATTAGAGGATGCAATTGCTAGCTGAGCTGATTTTACATGTACTCTGGGCATTTAGATAGGATGTTGCAAGGGATCCCATGTTGCAAATGGCAGGGAATTATTCCTCGCTGCGACCATGTAAGCACTGTCCGGTGACAATGTAATGATGCAATCAGTGTCTAAATGACAAGTTCATGTTTTGATGTTTATCGCCCTTTCCTGGCGCTTTTGATGTTTACAGATGTTGAAAGAGTCTTTGGCCGAGCTCAAACTCTTTTAAAAAAGCTTGGAACTCATTCGCGAAGTCAGTAAACCCAACTATATTAGGAGTACTTGTCTCAATTCACTCAGACGGACTTATGAAGGCACCCATGAATAAATTCCATTCCTCAGAATGCCTTAAAAACAAAATAAAAAATAAATTACAAAAGAAAATGCTCAACCATCACAATATAAAGAAGTATGACGCTCTGTGTCTGACTCTATTGGTCATAGTTCCTTGCTGTTGCGGCCGGTGCTCGTTTGCGCGCGTGTGAACCACCAGATCATAAGGAAAGATGCCTCTCGGGGCATCTGAGAATGATTCGAGCCGTATGAAGGGAAACTCCCACGTACAGTTTGTTTTGGGGGGGAAGGAAGAGTAGGTCAGAGGGCTTCCTTCACAGTGCGTACCTCTCTTTCTCTTTTGAGTTTTTCTGGCGGACCGGTCGCGCAAGATCTTTGGTCTTCCCCCGGAACCAATGAAAAAGCGGGTCGCTTCTTATGGACTCGCTCAGCTCAGAATGATTCTTCTCTATCTAAGGAAAGGGGATGACATTATCGCCATTGATTGAATTCGTACGTCTATCTCGATCCGGCAGAGGCGGAGGCCGAGGAGGTAAAGAAGGAAGGTAGAGCCCTTGTTGGTAAAGGAAGTAGGTTTTGCTTTTGAAGGTAGGTATTTCTGGAAGCAAGGAAAATCAAGAAGGAAGCAGGTACCGGTCTAGGGGTTGCCGAGGATACGGATAGTTGAAAAAGATAGGATTGCAAAACTGGAAAGACCCGGAAGCAAGGATAAGAAAACAAGGAAGTGGGTTCTCGGTTGGTTGGCAAGCAAAGGGGGAAAGCTGGTTAAAAAAAACTAGGGATAGCTAGCAGGTATTTTATAAAGGTTCAAAAAGAAGGTATTTCAAAAGGGCTTTGGCAAAGGAGGTTCACCTTGCCTGCTTTCCTTGTCCTCCGTTCATCGATATCCTATACTGGATACCTTTGCCTTTTCCGAGTGGAGGCAGTAGGCTATTCTCGTTCTTAGCTTTATACTAAGAAACATGCCATTGCGTAGGCTCGTAGGCGTAATTCGTATTCGTATTTGTTATTGGCGTACGTAATTTCTTTACTACGTCTATCGCTCGTAGGAATATCTCTCTCTAAATAGGAATCGTAGTCCTCGTATGTACATGTTTCGTATTGTGATAAAGCACTTATGCCGCTATTTGATTTGGAACCGATAGGAATCGGAAGGGGCTCTCCTAAGGGAAAGGATTGATCGGAATCCCCGAAGCAAAGGTTTAGCTCGTAGGAGGCTCGTCCTTTTTTCGTTGGAATATCTCTAGCGAAAGCAGCTATTGAATCGGTTGTGAGGGGAGGGATAGGTGCCGCTGAACTACTGCCGAGGAATCCTATTTGTCTGTTTTCCAATACAAGGAAGTATCTGGTATGAAAGGAAAGAGGGTTGAGCCGTGCCTTGTGGGAAGCCCATCTTATTGACATGCAGTGTAACATGCATTTTGAGGTGGGCATCCTACAAGCAGACTCCTCTGTGCCCACAATGCAAGCATCCATTTGAGTTCCTCAGTGTGCACCGTTCACTCGATGGCTGGTAACCCCTTGTTTCCCCGTACTATGGGGGCATATCTGTTTCAGGTAGATTGTGAGCTTGATGCTTGTTTCTTTTCTTCAGCATTCATGACTACCTGTTTGAGGAGAGTGTTTGCCTTCTCCTGAGGGCCGCTTGGTTTGAACCTCTGCTCGTAGAGGCTCATGAAGAGGCTCTGGAAGAAGAAGAATTTTACCACCAATACCAATATGATGACGATGAAGATGATCTTGACGAGGAAAGTTATTACATGAGCAGGTCTCCAAGCATTCGAATTGGGAACAGGAGGTGGGGTGACAATGGGTACGTCAGAGGCGGCAGGAGAGAAGCACGGCCCCGTCCAGCCCAGAATGACTCCGCTGATGCTGGTCCATCCAGGACCCCCAAGAAGAAAGAGGCAGCGGCATCAGGGTCAGGATCAGTACCATCCAGGACTCCCAAGAAGAAAGAGGCATCGGCATCGGCATCGGCATCGGCATCTGGGTCTGGGTCTGGGTCAGTATCCAAGGATGTGGCAGGAAGGCGTGCGAAAAGGGCTCAGAAGCGAGAAGCTGCAGATAAGGCAGCTGCTGAAAAACATTTGAAGCACCTGCAGAGGTTGGGACTCAGTAAAACGCCTGAAGTGCCTGCTGCTGCGGAGGTTGGGCCTCAGGTCAATGAGTAATTCATGAGCCGCTGTAGATAATGGTGCTGTGAAGTATGCAGCCCTTGTGCCACAAAATAATCTTCCGTTGAGAAGACGTGGAGCGTGGTCTTTGTATCATGGCTACTTTGCCGCATTGTACAGTACTTTAGTTTCTTACCACTCTAGATCGATGCACTGGTACCTTTTACATTCAGTTATATTAGAGGATGCAATTGCTAGCTGAGCTGATTTTACATGTACTCTGGGCATTTAGATAGGATGTTGCAAGGGATCCCATGTTGCAAATGGCAGGGAATTATTCCTCGCTGCGACCATGTAAGCACTGTCCGGTGACAGTGTAATGATGCAGTCAGTGTCAAAATGACAAGTTCATGTTTTGAAGTTTCTCGCCCTTGCCCAACGAAAACTCCAGTTCAATTTGCGTTTTGTATGACTTGTCTGATTTCTCGGACGCCTTAGAGGATCTCCAGCAGAATGTGTAAAGTAAAGTGGAAACCAAAACCTAAAAACTGTTAAAATAATAAAAAAAACTGCTCCAGCAGAACATCTGATACCAAATTTTTTGGTTTCCACCTAGATTTCTCTCTCCTGAACTCATGTTTGAGTTTCCATCTACTGAAAACCAAAAACTCAACTCCACACGCGGGAACAACCAACTGCCGCACTCGGACATTTCCCAGCCCGATCACCGCCACGAACCGGCCCACCAGTGCCGCCATGAACGACGATGTGCGCCGCCACCGCTCGGTTCACAGCCTGCCTACGCGCCATGATGCCGGCGACGGGGAACCGCGCCGCCCCCTGCCCGCGACGTGGAGCACGGGGAGCCGCACCGCGCCGCGCTGCCCCCCGGCCCCAGCTCCCGGACTTGAGGCCGCAATGGGAGACGAGCTTGGGAGGCAACGAGCCGGGTCGCACGATGTGTGGGGGTAGGCGGCTCGGCGGGGCTCGCGACGCCTCGCAGGGTGAGGAGGGGAGGAGAGCGACTGATTGGGAGAAGGAGGGGAGGGAGGGGCTGCAGCTTGAGCTCGACCTGCCATGGCTTGCCGTGGGAGAGGATAAGGCTAGCCTTTTTTGCAGAAAAGACCTTAAACAAAATTGTAATTATTCATAGTTTTTCTGAGTCTTAGAGTTTTTGTGAAATGCCCCTTGAAAATGGGAGTATTTCCAGTAAGCTTTATAGGTGTTCAGTTTTAGGTACACTGCTGGAGATGCTCTCTGGCTCTTATATGTGACCGCTAGGTTTCGGCGAAAACCGTATCGCCTCCGATTGCGCGGGCCAGCTTGATTCTGTCTATCTACTTGGGCTACCCTTGTGGGCCGGGCCATTTCAATGGAATCACGAGTCCGGCTGGGTTTCTTAGCAGCCACCATTCATCTATGATAATTCAAGATACCAAACGCAATATCGAGTGGTAGTTGCATCTTGGCTCGCCGCATGCATTACCCACGCAGGATTAGCATCGTTCGACCTGATCGCTGGGTGCGATGGGAACATCAGGATGCCGGCACCCGTCCTGCAACAGTAGCGTCCACGGTTCAGTCAACTTCGTCTACGTACAATCGCACGGTGCCACGCAGGGCCGAGGTTTAACACTGTTGTCATCCTCGCTTCATGGTGCGGCAACCGGGCGCATTTCACCGGACAAATGGCACGCATTGCGTTCAGCCACTGTTCAGGATATTTCATCCCGGCCAGTGCACCAACGACAGAAGCTGATAATTTCTCAAGGTCGATCGACCACACGGCCGGCAGGCAAAACTGGTGGCCACGGGCTTTTGGCTCACGGGAACCGTAGGACTCGCTCACTGCATAGTCGAGTACTAGAACGACGAACATGGGTGACAAAAGGTGACACTCGTGACGGGACCTGTGTCCTGTACCACAAGGAAGCACACATCTCCATCTAGCAAAAGCTTTGCCCCTACAACCTAGGTTTCCATGACACCTACTTCCTACCAAGCTATCCAGGACAATCGAATGGATGGCACGAGACGACATGTTTTTTACCTCATCTTTTATCTCGCTTCGCTTCTCCGCGGAGCTTCACGGGAGAAACAGATGTCGAAGGAACTCACGTACATGGTACTGTACAAGGTAAGGAGTAATCCAAAGAGAGCTCATCCAAGCTGTTGGCTGCTCATGCGCTGGGTACTGACATGATACCCCATGGATATAGATTATCGAACCAGGCTTCTTTATTCGTTATTACAAGCAGCAACCGAAAAGAAGATGAAGGCGATCGCACGCACAGGAGGGCACGTTGGTGTTATGATAGTGAAACAGTGAAAAATCTTCCTCGTTTACTTTTCTACAGTATCTGTTATGATCGTTTCATCATTACCATTGCTTTTGAGCTCAGCAAAATGTACCGTCCGACAATCATCAGAACTGGACAATTTTGCTGGAACTGCAAAAGCCACACAACAATGCGTAAAGGAAAACGAAAAGTCAGAAGCATGCAATAGGAAACAGGGCAAAGATAAACGGCAACCATATACGAGTAATTCACAATGACGAGCAGTAAACCACAAGCAAGGGCGATATAATAATGTCTCCAAGAAAGCTGTCCGAATATTCGTTCGGTTCCGTAAAAGTTTCGTTCCCTTAAACACGTAATCGAGTAGTGGAGGACCATGCCTGCAGACAAAACGGAAGCCATTTTCTGCAGCATTTGGCAAACATATGAAAATAGACTTCATGTAATGTTTACCTACCAGTGCCACAGATGTTTTACATTTCAGGAAAATCAGCCATGCCCTAGAAGGGTTACCATGACTTTTAAAGCAACTGTCGATAGTTGACAGCCCAAAAAAGGATGATTAACTTTCAACCAAGGTTGAAGAGCAGAAAAAAACAGATGCAGGCACGCTTACAGTACAGGGCTTCGCATATGCTCCTAATGGTTGGCAAATTGCAAATTTAAGGACTGGTAGCATCGAGCAGTACAATGACAGTATGAGAAACATACATTGAATTAGGGACCTGGTATACATGTACATACACTTGAAACCCCAAGACAAGAAGTCATATTACCATGTTGGTACGTACAAAATACAACAGACAAGCAAGAACGACTATATCGAATAAATCAGACAAACAAGCTCTCAAGTTCTGAAAATGCACCAATTAATTCGCATAAATCAGCAGATAATAACGAGAAATTGTAGGCAATGTAACTAAACACTGCATTGATTCTATCATGTATTGGGCTTTGAATAACCGACTAGACAACATGAAGATGATATACACTTGCTCATAATCCAACTGGTGCTTCTATAAATATCTTTGACATTTCCAATCTGGCAGCTCCTTAGCCTAAAAAAATTATCAGCAATTCGGATATATGGTGCACAGTAACATTATCGCTCCCATGGCCCACTAGGTCATCTAAAATTATTTTCTGGAGTATTTCATTAAATCTAACAAAAAAATGACATTACATCTAGCACTGTAAATATAAATGGTTAACCAAAGATTCAGTGATAATGCATCTTGAGTGAAATGCACCATGGGTCCTTTAACTATTCAAGGATTCCCATCCAGGTGCAGCAACTTTTAAAACGTCCATCTAGGTCCAGGATCTATTTAAGTTGCTAACATTAGGTCCATACCCCCTCCTAGTAGCTAAATTGTGCTGATGTGGCAATGATAACGTGGCATAATTGAATAGTTAGCCACTTAAATAGATCCTGGTTAGCAACTTAAATAGATCCTGGACCTAGATGGACGTTTTGAAAGTTGCTGGACCTGGATGGGAATCCTTGAATAGTTTAAGGACCCACGGTGCATTTCACTCATGCATCTTCAAAAGTGTCGTAAATGCTTGATGTCTTGCACGCATGTCAATACAAATTGATTTTTCACAAGTGGGTGAGCATATCAACCAATGTTATGTTGATGCAGTATGCCTACAATAACTCTTAGTTTTTCATGGTCACATTATCAGGCTGGCTACCAAGAATACAGAAAGGGGTCCCATACAGAAACCCTTGATCTGGGAACAAAACTAGGAAAATTCGTAGGACAGCAGAGGATAGAATGAAAATCAATGCAAAATTCAGTACTCCAAACTTTTGTCCTCTCATCATAAACAAGAACATAACAAGTATACTATCGTTTTAGGCGCATGAAGCCGTATAAATATATTTAAGCTATTCTGGAATAGACAGGAAGAAGAATTAGTGCTTTATATATTATGATTTTTTTGGTCAAGTATCTAACAATAGGAATTTCAAATAAAAGGAGCATGACTTGAATTAGTTCAGATGGTACCAAAAAATTGCGCTTTTGTTACGTAACAAACTTAACTGAATGTTGGGACCAGTTCAATAAACTTTGCATATAATTACAAAAGACAACAAACATTGTCCACATCACTAGATACACCGCACTCGTAGAACAAAGAGACGTAGCGGATGGAAGTTACTAGTAGCAAGAAGATTTATCCATGTGGAGAATGTGTGGATACATCCACGGGGCATGCAAAACTAATAATTGCACCGATCAAACGGCCAAACACGGCAACCCCCAAAACCTCACCCCCGGCACGCCCTCTCGCTTTTCAATGAAGCTAAATTCACCCAGAAAATGCCAACAATCACAATCAAAATACCCGAGTTTATGCAACTCTGATACCAGTTAGGAAAAGCCCATCCAATTAAGAAGCAGCCTAAGAAAAAACAAAGCAAGCAGGACTCGGCGGAGTGTTCAACTAGACAACCAGTAAGATGAGTACTAACAATTCCAGTTGTCCGAGAGTTACGCATACGCCATGCCTACCGTCCTCAGCGCTGAATAAAGAAGCGAACTGAACAGTAACCATGCTCCCCGAAGGTTGACAACAGTGGACACGACGACATGGACCAATGTCATCATCACACATACATACATGAGATAATACAGCTTTGATGATGACAAGATTGCCCAACAACATCAACCCCAAATTTAAAAAGTTATCAACAGCTCATGACTGCCGTAACGACCCAACCCATGTGCCGCGAACCTGTGTTAATGTTACCGAGTTACTGCAAACATGTTAAAGCTATGGAAGCTGACCGAAAATTTTCACTCATTGGCAGAAAAGCAAATCAAAGCAAAGCTGATCAGTGCCAGATCAATACTTCTGCAATCCAGGCAACGAACGAAATCAAACATCCGACCCCAAAAATCATGTGCATGACATTGCTTTTTACCATCAGCTTTCTTTCGTTTCACATCTTGTCATCCACGATGGGATCCGGCACAAGGAATAAATATGGGGGCTTGCACAAAAAATTAGAAGGGGAGCAGGAAGCCACTATGATCTTGCCTCCTCTCCTACGAACGTGTCAAAAGAAGCAGCGACATCAGCGGTCAGGCTAACATAGGAGTAACATGCATGCGAATGAGATGGTTTATAATAAGCTCAAGGATTATCTTCATCACATGCATTACACATTGGCCTCCAGGATGCAAGTCCCAATGCATATGAAGAAGATGCTCTACACGGCACAATTCCGTGCCAGGAATCCATGCCTTGCTTACCTACCCATAGAAAAAGAGGAAGACGAGAGACTGCGCCAAAACAAGGTCGCAGCTTTGGAGGCCAAATTAAGCACGCAAGGAGAGGAGGGCCAGAGAAATGACACAAGAGTCAGAACATTTCCGCTCAGAATGCAACCATTCACAATCTAGCACGAGGCAGAACAGTGCACGCCTCTAGCAGCTCGAGGTGACCCGGCCCCCACGGCGGCCTACACAGTTTGCAATGGATCCTGAACACATCCCCAAATATGGAAATGGAGCAACAGGCATCGGGGACATGAACAAAGGCAAAAACCCAACAGGCAATATCTTATGCATATCAAGGACTTGATAATGTTGCACTATCTTTTTTTTTCAGGTCCTAACAATTATTCTCCTCTACTGAGCTAGAAAAGGAACTACAGTAGTGCTATAGTAGTACAGCTAGAAACAATTTATCGATGTTATTATGCACCAACAACAATAACAACATCAAAGAGATAAATTGAACAGACACTATGCATACTGATGCCTCTACAATAGCACGGTCATGGGGAAGAGAAAACTAGCAATGAAGAGAAAATCAAAGAATGGCAATGACGTAACCTTACTCTTCTTACTTCAAGTGTAGTTGAAAGAACTCAGTTCATGGTGTTAACATAACTTGACCCGCCGATCATGTGCTGCCCTCCTCCGCCGCCGCCGTACAACTCAGTGGGCAACATGGAGGAGCCGCCTTCCCGGACGCCGCTGCTACCGGGACCGGAAGCAGACGCACCTCCGAGGTGGAGCTCGGACATGTTGGGCACTCCCGCGGTTGAGTCGTCATTGCTGGTGGAAGCGTGACGGCCGTCGTCCACACCCTGATCGTAGAGGAACCCTTTGAAGACGTGGCCGTTGATGGTGACCATGGCCTGGTACGCGTAGTCGTCCTCTCCGTCGTCGATGGACGTGACGCGCACGCACTTGAACACCGCCGGCGCGCGCACTTGCCTGGGAAGGTTGTCCCTGAACGACGCGTCTGCGCGCGATCGAGAAAAAGAACCAAAGCTTCGGTAAAACATATTGATCCAAACTTCGACGTGTAAAGGCAAGTGAACCAGATGACGGAATTGCCAGTTACCTTGGTGGCTGGAGGTGGTGTGCGAGGTGGTTGTCTGCGACGATAGCAGGCGGGGCTTCTTGGAGGCGGAGGCGACGGCTGCTGTGGTGGCGGTGGCGGGGGAGGACGACGCTGACCCGGAGCCGGCAAGCTGCTGGCGCTCACGTCGGCGAGCGGCGGGGACCCAGGTGCTCTTGACGTGCGTGGAGCAGTCGAAGCCGCGGCTCTTGCAGCATGTGCGGCACCGGTTGTGGCTGCAATCCTTCTTCGCTTGGTTTCCGCAGTCCTGGCACGTGGTGGTGCCGGAGCCGCCGCCAGTGTCCAGCATCGGGAGCGGCTTCTTGA
>LAPY01000118.1:320717-331086 GCA_000970635.1 Eragrostis tef | reverse complement strand
CTCACGGCGTACGTAGCGTCACCTGTGATAGACACTTTGACCGGGTGCAGCAACATACTCCTCCAGCTGCCTCCTTTTTCCGACGCGTTTCGATCGTGAGACTCGCAGTCGCAGCTAGGAAAACAAATTCTCATCTCAAAAAAAAAGGAAAACAAATCTAAGTTTCCAAGCTGGTTAAGCAAGTGCGACTACTGATGTTCCGTACCAAGCTGGTTAAGCAAGTGCGACTACTGATGTTCCGTAGGCGTTCGTTTTATGGGAGTCTAAAATTTAGAAGTGTCTAAACAAAAAAAATTATATTTAAAAGTATTAAATAAAGTTTAATTACAAAACTAACTGCAGAACCCATGGTCTAATAAGAGTAAGTAAGCCGTGGTTTGACGATGGTTACTGTAGCATGACTGTAGCAAAACATAGATTAATTAGACTCATATTAGATTCATCTCACAAAGATGTATCTATTTGTAAAAAGTTTTTGTCATTAGATTTTATTTAGTACTAGATTCTTTTTGTTTAAAACCTTTTAAAATTTAGTGACAAAAGAAACGAAACGGGGCCGAAAGGTACTCGCAAGTCACAAGGACCTGCAATTAGGGCTGGACTACCGAGCCAACTCGGCTCGGCTCGGTCCAACTCGTTAGGATAACGAGTTCGGCTCGGCTCGTTACGAGCTTGAGCTGGCGGGGGAGCCAGCTCGTTAAGCTCACTGCTCGTCTCTAGCATCTTCGCCGCGACCTGGCAAACAAAGCGACGACCACGCCTATATCATCACGCTCTTGAGCACGGCGGTGTGCCAGACAGGAAGGCAAAGGTTGACGTCGTGAAAATCATCGCGGCTGAGAAGTAATTACGGGGCTAGTGACGTGAAGGAGCCTGCACCACCACACATGAGGAGTAGGGGAGGGGTGGCACCGTCCAGCTTGAGCCGTCGCGCGTCACGTCACATATCCGTGGCTTGGATCTTGACTCGGTCCCCTTCCGTCATCGCCATGGTTATGGGGAGAGAGGTGAGGAAAACGAGCTCGTGGTCACCATGAGCTTTGGTGTTGATGGCTGCAGCGTCGATGACGGAGGGGAAGGGAGAAGCGAGTGCTACTACGGGAGAAAAGAGACGCCGACAACCTTGCAAATCTTTTTTGGGTAAGCTCGCAAGTGGGCGTCGAGAAAGCAGAGTGACGGGCCAGCAAGATAGGCGGTACGGCTCGCGAACGGAGCTGAGACATGCACACGATGGGGACTTGAAAGGAGGTAAGATGTGAAACGTGTGAAACGAGAGGAGGAGACCGAGGAGTGCTGGGCCTCTTGAAACTTGCTGGCTCGTTTGGCTCATGAGCCAGCTCGAGCTGGCTCGTTAAACATAAGGGGGGGGGGGCCGGAGCTGACGAGCTTTTCGTCGAGCCCTACCTGCAATGGCAGATAAAAAAAGCAACCTCTTTCTTCCTTTTCAGCTGAGGGCCACTACAACAGAGGCAGAGGCCGTTGTGCCCTAGTAAATGAGCCTCGCAAACGGACGCTACACTGCCCAGTTTCAGTTTCTTCACACACACATAACAAGTACTATTACTATACACTGGAATCTGATCAGATACAGTCCCGACTCCTACCGAGTATAACAAGTACGTAGTAGTATTACACAAATCTTGTACAATTTGACGTGGAGCGGCTGCAGGGGAAGGGCAAATTTCAAACCGAACCTCCTCCTGC
This sequence comes from Eragrostis tef, assembly GCA_000970635.1. Classification (NCBI taxonomy): domain Eukaryota; kingdom Viridiplantae; phylum Streptophyta; class Magnoliopsida; order Poales; family Poaceae; genus Eragrostis; species Eragrostis tef. The sequence continues at coordinate 329,382 of LAPY01000118.1, read as the reverse complement.
TCCGGCCGCCTTTATTGTTTGTATTGTCATCCTTGATCGTCTGCTTGCTTTCCTTCCTACTCTGATTGATTGCCAAGCGCTACGCTCCAGCAGATGGCAGCAGCAAGAGACACTGCAAAAGGCAGGAGAAGAAAACACATCTCAATACACTTTCCCTTGATCAAAGAAGTGGTTCCCCAGGCATTTAGGCTTTCAACTACTCCAAACAAACAAAGGAACATAGTTAAAGACATATATGCTCTATTTTATCATCGTTGTCTTTTCTAATGAACCGGAATGCATAAGCTACTGTTCACATGTATAGCAGATGAGTTCATACAGACAGCAAAGCTCTGTCTGTTTGGGCTGGAGCTTTTGAGCTTTTAGAAAAACTGTCTGTTTGACTAGCTGAAAAACTGTCTATTAGATTTTTAATATTGGCTTTTGTAATATATATTAAGCTTCTTAGCATGCCAAAAGTCAGAAAAGCACCTCTCAGCAAACTTTTCAGCTTTTAGTTTATTTCATCAGAAATCAGCTTTTCAGCACTCCAAAAGCCAAATCAGAAGTTTGTTGTTTGTTTCAGCTTGAAAAGCTAGCCAGCTTTTCAGCTGGAATTTTCCAGCTGAAAAGCTGAAACAAACAGGGCCTAAGACAAGGAAAGAGGCAGAAGCCTGAAGCAGAGGCACATCAGTTCTGACCAGCAATTACAGTTCCCATGCAGCTATACTATACTCACTTTTCTAACCAAGACAATGAAACCATTTATTTATGGGTTTACTGGAGAAACAAGACAATGAAACAACAGTCACGGCTCGCCCTAGAAATAAGAGACTGTTTTCTTTGGAGAGCAGTAGCAACTTGCGCAAGCAGGGTGGCCGGTCAGGATGGCGAAATTACACAGCAGATACTCCAAGATATTCACATGATGGCCTGAAAAGAAAAACAGGGTAACAGACCAGACCGGCCTATCCAGGTCCCCAGTAACCTGTAGCAGGTCGCCCCCAGTATCAGCATGCAGCCATCTGATCTGCCTGGCGTGTGGGCCCTGGTGGCACGGCCACATGGAGCTACAGTGGCCCACATGGCAATGACCAGCATACACGCAGCCTCAAACACAATCCAATCAGACCGAAGCAACAGAACAATTATCTTATAGTAACAGCAACATGCATGGGTCAAATTGTTTAACTGCAGGCACGAGATACCATGGCACGGTTCCATGTTTGATGCCGTGTTTTCAGATTCAGTGATACAATACTTCCAACTTGTAACCTTGATATATAAAAATTCAAGAGATTTTCTTGATACTGTAGTTTTATTTTTGGTTTCTGCAAACCCCAAAATGTGCTAATCTCACGGCGAGAACATGGGTTTACTGGAGAAACAAGACAATGAAACAACAGTCACGGCTCGCCCTAGAAATAAGAGACTGTTTTCTTTGGAGAGCAGTAGCAACTTGCGCAAGCAGGGTGGCCGGTCAGGAATAGGATGGCGAAATTACACAGCAGATACTCCAAGATATTCACATGATGGCCTGAAAAGAAAAACAGGGTAACAGACCAGACCGGCCTATCCAGGTCCCCAGTAACCTGTAGCAGGTCGCCCCCAGTATCAGCATGCAGCCATCTGATCTGCCTGGCGTGTGGGCCCTGGTGGCACGGCCACATGGAGCTACAGTGGCCCACATGGCAATGACCAGCATACACGCAGCCTCAAACACAATCCAATCAGACCGAAGCAACAGAACAATTATCTTATAGTAACAGCAACATGCATGGGTCAAATTGTTTAACTGCAGGCACGAGATACCATGGCACGGTTCCATGTTTGATGCCGTGTTTTCAGATTCAGTGATACAATACTTCCAACTTGTAACCTTGATATATAAAATTCAAGAGATTCTCTTGATACTGTAGTTTTATTTTTGGTTTCTGCAAACCCCAAAATGTGCTAATCTCACGGCGAGAACAAGGTGGTTTGTCTGTCTGCTTCACCAAATAATACCATGCCAATAGACAAGCTCCACTTGTCTTTTACACGTGTACCAAGTTTAAGGCCGGTGGCATAGCCTGTCCAGGCTCTATGCTTGCATTAAACAAAAAGTGAGCTCAAATAAATTAGTGACAGTTGACATGCATCCTAACAAAGATCATCTGTTACCTTGTGAGTTGTGTGGACAGCCACTAAGGACGCCATGTGCATGCTCTCATCTCTTATGCATCAGATCATGCATTGAACTGATTGATCCTATAGGAGGTCCCCCACAAAGGAGACAGTGTGCTACTATTTTCTCTTGTTTCTTTCTAGCCACCGTTCTCTATCTTGGAATGGGACAATCTTAACCTCAGGCAACATCAACAACTCACTATGGAGCCATGTAATTAATTGCTTTTGTCTATGTGGAAAACGCTTGCAAACAAAACAACGGCACACTTTCATTTCTGACCATGAAATGATATTGGCTAAGGGCAACTGAGAATAAATATGACACAGAAGAGAAGAAAGCAAGGGACAGACACATTTCACATTACTCATTTTTGCAAGCAAGGTGAACAAATGAGCAGTGTTACAGCAGCAAACATCACATGAAACGGAGCAAAATTAGTAGTTAGAGCGTGGGGGTACCTCGCTAGTTGTTAGTCAGATCTACAAGCGTCTCTTCAACCAAGTCCTCCAAAACCATTGCACAAACCGTGGAGTTGAGCTCAAATATCTCCAGCCGTGTCATGTCGGCACTGGCCGTTTCCGCCACCTCCTTCTTGAGTATCATCTCCAACAATTGATTTCTTTCAATGACTTCGCCAGGAGGATACCTGTCGAGTATCGACCAATTCCTTATGACTCGCCAAATTTCCTCAGCCGCTGAATTACTGAAACCAGTCTTGCAATCCCTGTGCCCTAAAGAGCATGATCTGCCCCATGGGTATGCAGCCAACTCTGCCGTCCAAGTAAGCTCAGTGAGTGCTTCATTTACGGCGTCAAAAAGAAGCTTCTGTTTTGACCGCCTTTCCCTCGACTTAATTTCATCTTCTTGGTAACCAGAAAATTTCTCAAGCAATTGTGGGTCCAAAGGGTCAGCTAAAATGCAACCTTCATTATCCATGCCCGAATATTGTACCAGCTTCTGGATAAATGTCAACGAATCTAGATCTTCATCAGCCTTTGAGAAAAGCTTTGAAAGTCTCAACGAATTCGGTGACATGACTTCTATCGGGGGATCCTCCCATGATAGGGACCGTGAAAATGATCCAATAAGGGGAGACCTTGAAAAAGCTTCTGCATTTACATGTAGAAATGTCACTGAATACAAGTCACACAAAAAAAGTATCATTAGTTAAAAGTTTAATGAAATGGTTCACAGGCTTACGCGGGGATGCAGTGATGAAATTTTCAGATGAGTACAGTAACCTCCTATTATTTTCACAGATAAATGGTCCGTCTAATACAGATACAGGACTTGGTTGGTCCTGAGGGTCAGCAATGATTCCTGGGGCGCCAAGACATGATATGGAAGAAAAATCCTGACACAGTAAAACCAAGTGTTTATATTTTGAACTTTGCATGATTACAGAAGTGGTAGAACAGCAAATATGAATATCCCCGATGAAGTGTGAGCAAAAAGGGTTAAATTACCTTGGCAGGGATGTTCATCCTATCAGTGTGACAAGAGTTAGCGAGTCTTCGCATTGAGCCGTCATCTGTGTTAAGGCAAATATTATGCTTCTGTAGATTCTCCAGCGCAAGATTGTCACCAGTAGTCACAGCGCCTTCACCTGTGTTAAGGCAAATATTATGTTTCTGTAGATTCTCCAGCGCAAGATGGTCACCAGTAGTCACAGCACCTTCATACTTGAGTCTATCATTGGCAGATGGATCTATCTTCTCCCGAGTTGATTTCTTATTCTTAGAGAACAGGCTAGAAACTTTTTCTCTGAATGATGATGATTTCCTAATCCTTTCCTTGTCAGCTTCTTGAGGGCCAGAGGCTGCTCCATTTGACACACCACCTCCATAAGACAAAGAAACAGGAAGTGATCGAGACCTTGGCAAACACGAGAAAGGCTCTTCGGATTCTGGTTCAGTTGTTTGGCTGTCTAATGTGACAGTCCCAACTTCGTCCTTGTCTCTATTAACTTTTGGAATAGTGAGCATGTCGCCAAGTGTGCCTGTACTTCTACGAACTTCCCTCTCTTCCTCGCTACTCGCAGTGGATGATACCATTGACCATCTCTCTAAAATCTTCTTCTTTCCCTCCCTAACTACTGACGGTTCCCTTCTATGGGATGTTTGACTTGAGCATGATGCCGAGTAAGGGCTTCCACTCCTGCTCAGGAAATCCCAAGAACGGCCAGAAGTAGGAGTGCCAAACTCCAAATCCTCACTTGTTTCGCCGGATGCTTCTTTTGTAATCTCAGCTTCTGACTTACTGAAGGAATCATCTCCAATATAAAAATCAGGGTATCCACAGGAGAGCATGTTTTCTTCATCTTGCTTGTCTTTTAGCTGCATCCTCATCTGCCAAGTAATCTCCTTAGCCAACCTTCTCGAGCATAAGGCTTCATCAGCTGCCAACATGCTATCATCTTCACTATCTTCTGCTGATGACAACGGAGACCTTGCAATCCTGGCATCATGGGACTTTGCAAGTCCGGGCTTTAGCACTACAATTCGTGTAGGCTCCGACAAATCCGAATTTGCCGAGGAAACATCTAAGCTCTGATGGCGCCTGTATCTGTTACGTTCACTTTCATCTCCGTCTGAAATTAGCTGTCTCCCCACTGGAATGCTGTCTTTTCTCTTTGCTGATTCTGATGGCTTCAGTATGGTTATTTGTTTTACTTCGGAAGGTGTAACAGGCCGGAACTCATAATTGTTGCTTGATAACAGGGGATTTGGCTCATCGAGGAACTCCAAGAATAGGTCTCTATTTGAGCTTAAAAACTGCAGAGCATCATGGAACTCCTGTGAATGAAGAAGCTTCTCGTCTGTGGCTAGACGCTTCGCCTCAGCAAACTTTTCACGAACAAGGGACATTTTCCTCTCACAGCAAGGTTCGCTTCTTAGGTGTTCGGTTTTGCTGTTATTGACTCTTGAAGATTGATCACTTAGACCATCCCATGTGTACTGATGGCGTGTTCCAGTCTTTTGGTTCAGGTGGCCTTTGATTTCCATCTTTGGTTTGAGACTCCGGACGCTCTCTTCAAACCAGCCTGACCGAAATTCATTATCCATTAGTCTTCCAGATACACAATCAGACTGCTGAACCGGCGCATCATTTAGACCCATCAATCTTGGGACAACATTCAGCGGCTCCTCATCAGGCATCCCTTCTTTCCACATATCCTGCTCCATGAGCATCTTAACGGGCGTCCCGCCAGATCTTTTAGTGGGCGAATTTGATCTTTTAGTCGGGGAATTCTTTCTTGCCTGGCAGTCTCTCTGCATCAAAAAGGAAAGAAGAAATGGCAATTGTGCACCGTTCAGTCGAGCTCAGGTTTATGGTTGAAAATAGTTTAAGCTCAAGTTTCCTTTAAGGCTTTAACATAAATAAACGAAGAAAGGTAAACTATTGGCATACCTGTTTATCTTCAGCCTGAGCTGGGGGACTGATTGCCATCTTGAAGGTGTTACTTCGGTCTTTCCCAGCTGGAGAAACTGCAAGTCGATGCTACATTGCATGAGAACTCATCTTGCAAAGAAGAAACCAATCCTGGGGAGCAGGCGAAATCTTGCAAAGACAGACAATGAAATGGATGGAGAAGTGGAATAGACATAGTTACCATCTCTGTGCGCTTTCTCAGTGAGCATCTTGGTGGCAACCACGCCATTGCTAAGGTCGAACATGTTTATCACCCTTCCGAGGCATCCCGGGAAGGGTGCGAGAACCTGCAGGTCTTGCTTCTTCCTGTGCCTCTTATCCTGAACCCCTTTCATTCACACCGTCCTCCTGCAATCCAGAGCCGCAACACATCAGATACGTGCGGTAATCATATCCGCATTATACTATAACAAAAGTTTCAAAGTTTGAACACGAAGAGGAGAGAGAGAGGTAACAAAGGTTTCCAAGTTTGAACAGAGGAGATAGAGAAGAGGACCGGACAAGACAAGCGGGCAAGAACGGAACAAAAAACAACTGCGTCCAAAAAGCGCGCTTCACATCACGAAATCCGACGAATAGGCAGTGGGGCGGATGAAGGAATCAACACGTGAAGCGCGATCCCCCAGCTCGGCCCCGATGACGAGAACAATGAACAAAGGACGGGACGGTAGCGAGGGAACTATGATGAGGGGGATAGATCGATGCCACGAGAACTCATCATCACATTGCCGAAAAGGCCACAGGAGCAGCGGCACAAGAGACGAACACAGCGCTCGGTTATTGAAAGATGCGCTGCGTGAAGAAAAGCTGCCGCTGCTGCTGCTCTCTGCCTCTCGCTATCGCGAGGCTGGGAGGCTTAAAAAGCTTATTCGGACGCAGCGAGCTCAGGTACGCAAATGAAATGCAGCGAAAACCAAACCGGGAAGAAGCTTGCGAATGTCGCAACCACGCCGCGAAAGGTGGGCGGATTCCTACCCAAACGGAGCGAGGAGGTCCAACCGGTGAAATCCACACGAAAAGGAAAGCTGAAAGCACGGCAAGAAAGCCCAGGTCGCTAGTCGCATTTCCCCTATCTCCCGCAAACGCGCAGGACCAGCGCGCGGCGTAGAAGAAAGGCGCTAGCTTTTGTTGCCCCAACCCAACGGACGGGCGGTCGCAGGAAGGAAAAAGACCCGACCGAATCAAAAGTGACGCCGAGGTAACAAAAACAAAATTACGGCGGCGGTAGAAACCTCGTGAGTGGGACGGCGAGCATGTTACCTGGTCGGTGAAACGGAGCCGGCGGCAGGAGCAACCACCGAATCGTTGGTTGGCGGAAAGGCGGAAAAAAAGGATGCGATCGTGTTATCCACCTCTGTTCCGCGCCCCCGCGCGGCGGGAAGGAGAAGAGCAGGACGCGGCAACGGCAGCAGAGCGAGACGGTGGCGGGCAATGAGGGTGGTGGTGGTGAAGAGAGCGATTAGGGGAGGAGGTGGAGGCAATGGCGATGGTCCCCATGGATCCGGGCGGTATAAACTCGGGCGGAATTAGGTGGTGGAAAAGAGACAGAGGTTGATTAGAAACACAGCGGCATTAATTAGATGCCAATTTGTAGGCTCTCTAGCTAGCCTCTGTAGGAGATGGGAGTCTCGTCGCGTCTCGTCTCAGCCTCTCAGGTGAGGGGGAAAGGAGGTGAAATGAAATGAAACCGAACTACTCCTACTAAAAGTGGCTGAGGGAGGGATTAATCCAATCCAATCGCGGCCTCCGCTTTTGGGAGCGAAAGCGACGGAGGGAACGGTCACTTGCTCAAATGCTCATGCCCACTGCCCCCCCAAATGGCAAAAACGACAGAGAGTGAATCATGAGCTGCAAGGGGAGAGATGGAACTGACCTGCACCACGTTACGCGGCTAGCCGGCGAGGGTAACGCCGCCGCCGGTGGCCGGAGACGAGCAGCGAGCGGATCTAGCGGTCACCCCCTCCGTGCAGGGTCTCCAGGCGGCGGCGCGGGGGGCCACTGGTTGAACCACTGGGCACAGACGTTGAGGAGGCCTCCGCCCCGCCGCCACGGCCAGGACACCGGAGGAGGGAGGGCGGGACCCACCGGGAACCAGTGCCGCAGGTCGCTTGCTATGACGAAGCCAAGCAGCAGGCACTGCACTGTAGTGTGGTTGATAGCGAGAGACAAGGCAACGATGGCAGCTGTTGAGTAGAGAGGAGTGTGAGAGAGGCGGGACAATGGCAACTTGGTCGATGGCAATGGCGCACACGGAAGGGAAAGGGAAGAGGGTGTTGTCGTTGAGCGGAGCAGAGCGCTTGAGAGAGAGAGAGAGAGAGGAGTTAGGAAGGCGGAGGTGGGGGCGTGGCCGGGCACGTGAATCCGCATTAATGGGCCGCGGCACCGGCACCCGCATCCGCACCCGCACACAACAACACTCTTCTTCTCTTCTCTTGTTGTACGGGCCTCCTCTCCTCTCCGCTCCTCTCCTCTCCTCTCCTTCCCTTCTAACAACACTCGTCCACATCTCCAAAAAAAAAAAAAAAACAACACTCGTCCAGCTCGGCTCTTTGGGCCATGGCATTTTTCTACGACTGCCACACCATGCGAGTGCTACCACTACCTTTTACCTTGGGGACTCGAGCAAGGATGTTTTTTCCTTTTTCTCGAGGGCCATCGGCTTACCCCATTATTCAATTCCCTCGAGTATAACCTTCTTCTAATTACCTTATCCGCTGGATTCGATCACCTTTGCAGATTCGCATGTGCCGCTCCACCGCCAAGTGCTCGCTCTTGCTTGCGTGTCTTGTCTACTCCTACGTAGTATTAGAGGTTGAAAGAGAGCGCTGCCGGTGGTTGTTGCTTTGCTTGCTTGCGTTTTCCTCTTCCTCGTGTCTCGCTCATGTGCGCTCACAGTTCCCGCGAAGCCAAACCGGACCGACCGTGTCTTGTACGCTCTCGCTCGTCTCTCTCTATACGTCGTCCTGCACCCAGCCGTTGGCTAGCGTTACCACGCATTCATCATGCCATGATCGATCTCACAGACAGAAATCTTCTTGTGGTGTTTCGATCCCGTCGTGGCCTCGTTGCCGGCTCGGGCGAAAG
>LAPY01000118.1:259311-275800 GCA_000970635.1 Eragrostis tef | reverse complement strand
GGGGAGGTCGTCGGGGTCGGCGATGGGGAAGACGAGGCGCTCGTTCCAGACGGGGTTGAGGTCCTTGGGCCGGGCCCGGGTGCGGCGCTTCTGGTGCTCGAACTCCACCTCCACGAACGCCGACGACGACCCCTGCCCGTCCTTGGGCATCAGGTTGTGCGCCGCCACCACCTCCACCACCAGCTTCTCCGCCTTCGCCATCTCGCCCGGTGAGGCGACCGATTCGGCGATTCCTACTCCAGAAAGATTGAATCTTTCAAAAGATTTCAAACTGGGTTCTTGTTCTTGGCTGGCGTTTGTTTTGGAGCGAGGTTTTTGGGGGAACGGGGTTTATACGGATGGGGACGAAGGGGAGGAAGAGGGGGCAGGCGCGCGTGAAGGAATCTCCATCATCGCAATCGATGAGGGGTGAGGTCAGGGAAGGGGAAGAGGTGCGCTCTGCTCGCTCGGAGAGGCTGCCGGATTGCTCCCCTCTGCTGCGCCGCGCGCTTCGCTTTGGGTGGTTTTTGAGGCCGGTTTGGGTTTGTGCTGCTGCTTTGCTCCTCCCCTCCTCTGCTTTCGTTTGTTGTTGGGCAGTGTGGTCTGTGGTGAGGTCACTCCTGAACCAGCATCAATGGGGAGAGCAGCTGGCGCGTTTCCTGTGAATTTTGGTTTTTCTTCCTTCTTGAGAACTCCTACTGAATTTTGGCAGTGGTTGATTGCATGATCCTACTCTTTCAATTACTACTGGACAATGCATGCAGTGGGGAAAATATCTTTGTACTAGTACCTCTTAATAAAGTACTGCTAGTATATTTTTTTCTTCTCAGTGCAATGAAATTTCCAAGCGTTTTTTTTCATTAACAATGATCTGCTGATAAGCATGTTCATTTTGTACAGTCAACAATTCAAACCAAGGCGTTTCATCTGAGCTCATTGAATGGCGGGAGAACCCATGGGGTGGGACTTGAGGAAAGGCTGGAGCCGGAATTCCTCCGGGCCTCCGCGCCGTGTCTCTCGTCCTGTCCCGCGCGCTGGGGACTGGGATTGGATGGATAGCCGAGTCCTACTGTTCTGCAATGTGGGGGGTAGGGGGCCTCCTCCTAGCAGAAGCACAACACCTCCACTTTTTAATAAAAAAAAATGAGAAGGAAAAAGAGTATGGCCGGGTCGCCCGTCGCCCGGATGGAGGAAGAAACACTTGCGTTTGGCTTTGTTCGTTTCACAAGGGTGTTAACGTGGCGGTCTTTAAGCGGGCCACGATGGCACGTATGATGAAAGCGTGTCGCGGTGGTGGTCAATGACGAACGAGATTTGCCCACGCACGCGCGCGAGAGGTGCGAACGCCGCAATCCTCTCTCTCCTTTGTGGCTCTCCCCCCTGCCGACGTCGCCGGGAGGAATACGGAGGAGGGAGGGCCTCGGGGGCACGGCCGCATGGCATGGCCCCGCGCGCCTGTCCGTTCTTATCGCCGGCCCGGCTGCTCTGCTGCCTTTTGCTGTTGTCCATGGTTTTATGGGTCTCCGTGGCATTTAACGACTTGTGCGAGAGTACGCAGGTTGCCACGGCCTAGGGGTGAGTACAGTACAGAGCACTGTTGGGTCCCATGCCCTGTGTTACTACGATCGATCAAGGGGCTGTCAGTCGGCCTAGGATGGTTGATTACTGCGATCGATCAAGCTCTTTGCACGCACTAGGAAAAGACGACCAATGTCTCAGCGGTTAACCTTTCTCCAGACCAAACAACACCGATCAAAAGGCTAGCTTATTTGGTGATGGATATTTGCTGATGAGAGAGACGGAGACAGATGCATCGTGTGTGCGCGCGGGACCACGCAACGGTCAAGCTAGGCCCTCCCTCCCCTCGCGCGTGAAAAGGCACGTCTCTCGGGCGGGCGTTGCTCCTGTTCATCTTCCTCTCCTCGTGCGCCATCGCCCCCAGCCCCATCAGCCCCACCAGGGGTCAGCTCTCCTCTCTCTCTCTCTCTCTCTCTCTCTCTCTCTTGTCCGGCTTCTGCTTGTCCAAGCACTTTTTGCCATGACGCGAACGAACGATTAGCCGCCTTGGCCTGGTCGGCCGAGCCTCGTGTCCTTTTCACGACCCAAAAACTGCGTTGCGTTGCGTCGCTGTCCCTGCCTTGCATTGCATCCATCATGTGCACGATCTTTTGCGTGTGTGCGAGCTCACGCACGGCATGGGCGGCGTCCAAGTCCTTGTCGTCCTCCTCTGGAGTAGCATACTAGCAGGGATGATGAACAAGGGCCGTGCGAGGAACAGAACAGAGCAGAGCAGAGCGGACGACGCCAAGCTACGACCGTGCGCGCCATTGTCGTTCAGTACTTTGTACCCGCGCCGTGCCTGTGCGGCTGTGCTGATGCACGGAGAGAACACCAATAATTCGTGTCCGGTCAGCCACTAGTATGGCAAAACAAAGGTTAGCAAACACGGCCCCGTTGCTGTCGCGCGTACACAGGGCACTGCCCTTGTCGTGCTGGACCGCAGCGCAGGCCTTGAGCCCTTGACGGAGGGCGCCAAGCAGCGGGCGCGGTGGGGCTTCCCTCTGCTCTGCTGGCCGGCCCTGGGCTTTACTTTGTCGCCGTCGCCGTCAGAGCTGAGACGATCGGATGCCACCACGGCATGCATTGCAGCAGCAGCAGGCAGGCAGGCAGGCAGGCTGCACGACGAGGCGCTGCATGCTTTGCTGCTCGGTTCTTTCGGAGGGAGGGGGCACCTTTCTTCGTCCTTCCTGTCCCTCCCTCCCTGATAGCGACCGATTTTCAGAATTCTTGCTGATGGATAAGAATTGCCGGCAAGCGGTGTCTGTGTACCGCCATTCTGCCCTCCCTTCCTAGTAATCCAGGGGGTGTTCGCACTGATGAGAGAGACGGAGACAGATGCATCGTGTGTGCGCGCGGGACCACGCAACGGTCAAGCTAGGCCCTCCCTCCCCTCGCGCGTGAAAAGGCACGTCTCTCGGGCGGGCGTTGCTCCTGTTCATCTTCCTCTCCTCGTGCGCCATCGCCCCCAGCCCCATCAGCCCCACCAGGGGTCAGCTCTCCTCTCTCTCTCTCTCTCTCTCTCTCTCTCTCTTGTCCGGCTTCTGCTTGTCCAAGCACTTTTTGCCATGACGCGAACGAACGATTAGCCGCCTTGGCCTGGTCGGCCGAGCCTCGTGTCCTTTTCACGACCCAAAAACTGCGTTGCGTTGCGTCGCTGTCCCTGCCTTGCATTGCATCCATCATGTGCACGATCTTTTGCGTGTGTGCGAGCTCACGCACGGCATGGGCGGCGTCCAAGTCCTTGTCGTCCTCCTCTGGAGTAGCATACTAGCAGGGATGATGAACAAGGGCCGTGCGAGGAACAGAACAGAGCAGAGCAGAGCGGACGACGCCAAGCTACGACCGTGCGCGCCATTGTCGTTCAGTACTTTGTACCCGCGCCGTGCCTGTGCGGCTGTGCTGATGCACGGAGAGAACACCAATAATTCGTGTCCGGTCAGCCACTAGTATGGCAAAACAAAGGTTAGCAAACACGGCCCCGTTGCTGTCGCGCGTACACAGGGCACTGCCCTTGTCGTGCTGGACCGCAGCGCAGGCCTTGAGCCCTTGACGGAGGGCGCCAAGCAGCGGGCGCGGTGGGGCTTCCCTCTGCTCTGCTGGCCGGCCCTGGGCTTTACTTTGTCGCCGTCGCCGTCAGAGCTGAGACGATCGGATGCCACCACGGCATGCATTGCAGCAGCAGCAGGCAGGCAGGCAGGCAGGCTGCACGACGAGGCGCTGCATGCTTTGCTGCTCGGTTCTTTCGGAGGGAGGGGGCACCTTTCTTCGTCCTTCCTGTCCCTCCCTCCCTGATAGCGACCGATTTTCAGAATTCTTGCTGATGGATAAGAATTGCCGGCAAGCGGTGTCTGTGTACCGCCATTCTGCCCTCCCTTCCTAGTAATCCAGGGGGTGTTCGCATTTCCAGGGGTATAAAGTTTAGAGAGGTCACATCAAAGAGAATATTGTCATTTAGGAGTATTAAATGAAGTCTAAATACAAAACCAATTCCAGAACCCCTGGTCTAATTCGCGAGAGGAATCTAATGAGGGTAATTAAGCCGTGATTAGAAGATGGTTACTGTAGCATCATTGTACCAAAACATGGATTAATTAGGCTCATTAGATTCATCTCGTAAATTTACGTTTATCTGGAGCCGCCTCGTTGCTCCAAATTCAACAGAGCCGCCTAGCAGCCACAACGAGAACCGTCAATGCCAAAAAAATATAGTATCTCAAATACCCAAGAGAGCAGTATATCTTTGTATTAATTTTATTTTTTACTTAGTACGCAAGAGAGCTGCATATCTTTGTACCATCAAGATGACAAAAAAGTAAAAATAAATATGTAAAGCATCAGCAACAACTACGCTTGTCATTTTTAACCAAAGAAGCTTCTTCAACTAGTAATGGTCGTATTTCTGATTTATAGTATTGTTTGACCATACTTGAGGGTTACGCTAAGTAATAACGTACGATGTATGTATATTACACAATAGGCATTTCGACATAAAGTTTTTTTTTTTTGAAGGTCAGATCAGAGGGGGGGGACTCCCCACCTGATTCCATTAATTAGCGATAATGGAGGCCCCTTAATGGCCCAGATTAAAGTTTTCCAAATACCTGAAAAATACAAAAAAGCTTAATTGATGTTGTCCAATGTTTCTTCAGGCTTTTTGAGTAAAGAAGAATATTTTTAAAAAGATTTCTACTCTTTGAACCAACTTATTAGTACTAGACCACTAGTCAGGGTGCATTTTAGATATGTCAGGTATAGTAATATAAGCCTTGTAATCCTTTCGTGGCACTTACAATGCGTGGCTTTAACCGATTAGCAATAACAATAGTGTGCTTCTCGTAAATGTCAAATTTATAGGTGAGGTCTGTGTTTGAGGAGGGGGGCTTAAGCCCCACATATAGTTGCTACTCCACCGCAAAGAGGGGAGCAAATTCGAAAATGAGAGCATGGAGTTTGGCTCACGAACACGAGACTTGTTGGAGACGCGAGAGGCGGTCAAAACTTGAGAGAATTTAGGAAACCTTGAAATGATGCTTGTGAACAAAGACATAGCCAGGTGTGTTGCGTAGGCACAATGACAAAACAATGTTAAACGGCTGAAGGCCAGGGTAATCCCACTGGCTCCGGCACTAAAGTTTTCAAAATATGTTTTTTTCCTTTTTCTTCCACTATTTCTATTTATTTTTAGATATTCAAACGTGCTGCGAGCAAGTTACACAGCTACAACGACAATCGTCAATGGCCCAATTTTAAAGGCTAATTAGATTATAAAAAACACCTAGGACGAGGACTCTATCTACACTATTCATGTAATACATGTGTGGTGTAGATACAATGCACAATTAATATTATCAGTAGTACATTAAATGACATCACACATATGTTAGATGAACAGTTTGGATAAACCACTCAATCAAAGGTGTTGTCGATAGATCCACTCTCCAATTTCAGACATGGTAAAGGAATTGTTTTCTGCGAAACTTTAGCATCTTCCGATCGGCATCGCATCGCAGTGGCTTGAGTTCTCCTGTCGAAATGGACTCGTTGGAGCCACGACAGGAGATCAAAACTCGCTAGCCCCGACGTGACGAGAGAACGCGGCAAACGGGCAGCCGGCACGCACTGTTACTTACGCCCGGGTGAGGCTACCACCGGCCACGACGATGCCTTTTCTGATGTCAGTGATGCGTCCAACGCTGCCAAGCCTGCCATGTCCACAGCATAGTCAGCAGCAGCAGCTCTGCTTTGGCTTCGGCCGCCTAGAAGTCGTCCCTCGTCAGACACGATCACACGCTTTTGCTCGAGCCGTCCGTACCGGTCACTGCCTACGCTGCACAGGCTGAGCCGTTGTTGTACACTTCTGCATGTTGGCCACCCATGCCCCTCGGTACAAATTCCCTGGTCACGTGACGCTCAGTGTCCACCGTTGGATCGGATCGCTTCTTCCCGGTTGGACTTCGAACGGGGCAATTGTTCATGCAATTCTCTATCATGGAGTTGTGTTCGGATAAATCAAATTCAGATATCTACTACTATCTCTTTCGTTGATCTAAGGAAGGTCACGTTTTATTCGCAAGAGCTTGTCAGTTTTGGTGCTAGCTTAGGGGCGATCGGTGTGCTGCATAGCTCCGGCTCCGCTGTCTACAATACTACCGTTCAAGGTGTGATTTTGTTATTTTGATACCGTGACTACACCTATTACTATTCAGTCAGTTCATTTGGCTGTTTTGCAGCGGCTACAGTGTTTTAGTTATTTTTTTTACAGCCGCTGCAGCCTACTTGCACAACCGAATCCAAATAAATTAAAAATTAGTCAATGCAGGGTTGCACGATCGATCCCTCCAAACCAACCGCGTTCGCCCTTTGCTGACCAGAGTGGCCGAGTGAACTGTTTTGGCCGCGCCAGAGCAGCAAAAGCACAGGCATGGCCCCGCGCCGCGGGCCCCACCACCCTCTGTCTCTCTCTCCTTCCCTTCTCTCCCTCGCAGTAAGCAGAGCCGCGTCACTCTCTCATTCATCAGGCCTCACCATCCCAGTGCTGTGCCTGCTCCGCTGCTGATTCGAAACTAGTACGATGAATTTCCCCTAACCCCGCGATTAGCAGCTGCTCATTAATTTCACTGCAAATTTGATCCGCAGCCAGCAAAACAAATCCACCAAACCCAACGAGAGAATTTATTGCCTTCCCCACACATCATCCCCCCTCCCCTTCTCTCTCTCCGTGGTCTGTCGTCTGTGTAGAGAGAGGAGAGAGAGAGAGCTCGCCACTCGCCTCGCATCGCTGCTACTCTCCTCGTCGCTCCGCATCGATCCCCCACCGCCGCTGGCCTGATCCGCCGCCTCCAGAAGCTCCCAGATCCGTCGAGCGGGCAATGCTGTAGCGCCCCGGGACGGGATGGGCGGCGTCGGCGGCGGGGTGCTCCTCCTCCTGCTGCTCCTGCTCCGCGCGGCCTTCGCCCTCCATGGTACGCATTATACGAAGTTATACGAGATCCCCCACCGCCGCTGGCCTGATCCGCCGCCTCCAGAAGCTCCCAGATCCGTCGAGCGGGCAATGCTGTAGCGCCCCGGGACGGGATGGGCGGCGTCGGCGGCGGGGTGCTCCTCCTCCTGCTTCTCCTGCTCCGCGCGGCCTCCGTCCTCCATGGTACGCTTCCCTGCTCCTTACTCTGTCGGTTGCTTTCGTTTTGGCTACCATTGTGTGGTTGCTTGCCGTGGAGCCGCGTGCTTGCTGTTTTTAGTCCGGGGTTTTGGGGCGCGGGGATTGCGCTGCGGATGCTGCATTTCGGCGCGGAGTAGCTCCGTAGCTTCACCGAGGATCCAGGATGCTGCCATGTTTGTGCCACGGGCTCTCGGGTGTTTGAAATCGAGGCGTGATGCTGTTGTCTCCAGTCTCCCCGGGGAGTGATGTTGTTTCGGGGAGTAGTGATGTTTTTTTGGGGTGGGATGCGGAATTCAGTTGTTTAGGGGCAACTTTTTCGGGGAAATTTTCCCTAGATTGCGGCGTGGCTGATGATTTTAGCGTAGTGGCGAGGATCTAGTGAGACGTGAGGCTTACGCCAGTGTCGGTGAGTCGGGTTGCCACTTGCAACTACGCTCCCGTCAGGCACTCCAAAGAGTGTTTCGGTACTTTGACTGAAAACGGGCCAGTATGCTATTATTCACTAAATTCTACTTGGATTGGTGTGTCTCCTGAATGATTTGCTTGCTCCAACTGGTGTTTCTGCTTATTCTTCCTACCTAAAGACTCAGGGCACGCGTGATTGTTGGAGGCATAGTTTTCCATGAAACATGGCTTGTTTAGGGAGGCAATGATAGCTAATCGACCTTCTTTTTGCTGCAAGTTTTCGTAGTTTGCACTCAAGTAGAATACATCGAAAGTGCCTGTTGCACTAAAAGTTTTCCTCAAAGGGAATTTAAATGCATTTCTATGGCATGGCAACGATGACACCACGCTAGTTGAGCCTCAGCTGAGTTGGCATAAAATCTTACTATGCGATGGTGCATAAAATCGTAAGTAGCACAAAGCTATCTATTCTGCCTGGGGCAGCAAGCTTTTGAAAAAGGTTTTATCCTTATGCCATCTATTCCTGTTATTGCAACAGTAATCTCCAGTGGATGCTTGCTATTTAACTCCAATGTGCTTTATGCTTGTGATGCTATAATTTTCTTCCATCTGTAAACCTAATCCTTCTTCATTCTCCAGCAACTTTGCTACCTAGTCCTGCACCAAGTCCATCACATCCTTCTGAAGTGAAAACTTTTCCACCTCAAATTGCTCCAGCATTTCATCCAAGGGCGATGTCTCCGCAGTCTCCTGGTATGTAACCGGCGCCAGTTTAAGTTCAAGATTGTCATTGGATTTTCAGTCAGCCTTTTAAGTTTTAATATTTTTTTACTCTCGCAGGCATCGTTCCACGTCATCACTCGCACAAGCACTTGCACCATAGAGGGTCAAAACGTGCTCCTTCACCATCCTCATCCCCCCCTCCAGAAGCAGAAGGTGTGCAACTTACTTTTAAAAATTTATAATTTAATCTTTTCATCGATCCTTATTTTTACTTACCAAATCTTATGCTTCTGTCATTCTTCTGTGGGCAGTTCCTCTGGTACTGCCATTGTAAAAATTTGGATACTTTAATATGGGGACATGTATGTTTGTTGTACTTCTTTATATATTCATTGAATAGTTTCCTCTGTTTTTGTGCAGGCTGTTCTAGCTATATTTGCACTGAACCAATGACAACAACACCGATCGGTTCCCCCTGTGGCTGTGTCCTTCCTATTAGTGTTATCATTGATCTGGATGTCGCCCCATATTTACTATTCATGCGCATAGCAGAGTTAGAAGTTGAAGTTGCAGCTGGTACATTTCTTAAACAGAGCCAGGTGAAAATTATGGCCGCAGTTCCAAGTATCCAGGATGACCAGAAGACAAGGGTGACTATTTATTTGGTGCCACTAAGAGAACACTTTGATACCTATCCGCCCCCGCCCGCCGCTGGCCTGATCCGCCGCCTCCAGAAGCTTCCAGATCCGTCAAGCGGGCAATGCTGTAGCGCCCCGGGACGGGATGGGCGGCGTCGGCGGCGGGGTGCTCCTCCTCCTGCTGCTCCTGCTCCGCGCGGCCTTCGCCCTCCATGGTACGCTTCCCTGCTCCTTACTCTGTCGGTTGCTTTCGTTTTCGCTACCATTGTGTGGTCGCTTGCTGTGGAGCCGCGTGCTTGCTGTTTAATTAGTCCGGGGTTTTGGGGCGCGGGGATTGCGCTGCGGATGCTGCATTTCGGCGCGGGAGTAGCTCCGTAGCTTCACCGAGGATTCAGGGAGATGCTGTCGGCTCCAGCCTCCGCGCGTACTGGGGAGTGATGTTGTTTTGGGGAGTAGTGATGTTTTTTGGGGGCGGGATGCGGAATTCAGTTGTTTACGGGCAACTTTTTCGGGGAAATTTTCCCTAGATTGCGGTGTGGCTGATGATTTCGCGTAGTGGCGAGGATCTAGTGAGACGTGAAGCTTACGCCAGTGTCGGTGAGTCGGGGTTGCCACTTGCAACTCCGCTCCCGTCAGGCACTCCAAAGAGTGTTTCGGTAGGTACTTCGACTGAAAACGTGCTAGCATGCCATGATTCACTAAATTCTACTTGGATTGATGTGCCTCCTGAATGATATTCAGGCTCCAAGTAGATATTTCTGCTTATCCTTCATACCAGGGAGGCAATGATAGCTAATCGACCTTCTCTTTGCTGCAAGTTTTCGTTGTTTGTACTCAAGTAGACATCAAAAGTGCCCGTTGCACTAAAGGTTTTCCTCAAAGGGAATTTAATTGCATTTTATGTCTTGGCAACGATGACGCAATGCTAGCTGAGCCTCAGCTGAGTTGGCATAAAATCTTACTATGTGACGGTGCATAAAATCGTAAGTAGCACAAAGCTATTTATTCCGCATGGGGCGGCAACCTTTTGAAAAAGGTTTTATCCTTATGTCATCTAGTCCTGTTTTTGCAATAGTAATCTCCAGTGGATCCAGCTATTTAATTCCAGTGTGCTTTATGCTTGTGATGCTAACTGTATGATTACAACATAATTTTCTTCCATCTGTAAACCTAGTTCTTCTCCATTCTCCAGCAACTTTACTACCTAGTCCTGCACCAAGTCCATCACATCCTCCTGAAGTGAAAACTTTTGGACCTCAAATTGCTCCAGCATTTTCTCCAAGGGCGATGTCTCCGCATTCTCCTGGTATGTAACCGGCGCCAGTTTAAGTTCAAGATTGTCATTGGATTTTCAGTCAGCCTTTTAAGTTTTAATATTTTTTTACTCTCGCAGGCATCGTTCCACGTCATCACTCGCACAAGCACTTGCACCATAGAGGGTCAAAACGTGCTCCTTCACCATCCTCATCCCCCTCTCCAGAAGCAGAAGGTGTGCAACTTATTTTTAAAAATTTATAATTTAATCTTTTCATTGATCCATATTTTTACTTACCAAATCTTATGCTTCTGTCATTCTTCCGTGGGCAGTTCCTCTGGTACTGCCATTGTCAAAATTTGGATACTTTAATATGGGGACATGTATGTTTGTTGTACTTCTTTATATATTCATTGAATAGTTTCCTCTGTTTTTGTGCAGGCTGTTCTAGCTATATTTGCACTGAACCAATGACAACAACACCGATCGGTTCCCCCTGTGGCTGTGTCCTTCCTATTAGTGTTATCATTGATCTGGATGTCGCCCCATATTTACTATTCATGCGCATAGCAGAGTTAGAAGTTGAAGTTGCAGCTGGTACATTTCTTAAACAGAGCCAGGTGAAAATTATGGCCGCAGTTGCAAGTATCCAGGATGACCAGAAGACAAGGGTGACTATTTATTTGGTGCCACTAAGAGAACACTTTGATACCTATACAGCATCCCTAATATCTGATAGGTTCAGGGATAAGAAGGTTCAGATAAATTCAACTATATTTGGAGATTATAAAGTTATAAATATCAGCTATCCAGGTTGAAAACCTATGCATGGAATATCATATCCTGATACTATTCTCTTTCTTAAATTATGTTTCTGATTATTATTCTTTAACTGCAGGTTTGCGGTCCCCTTCACCATCTTTTCCTTGGGGATCAGATCCTTCAGGAACAGGAGAGGATCCTATAACTGCAGAAGTGCCCAACCAGAAGAAAAAGCACAAGAAATTAAATATTTGGATAATTGTGGTAGTGGCAGGGTCCGCTCTTGCACTTATGTTGGCATGTGCTGGGATCATGTTTTTGATAGTAAAATGGACAAAATATCGGCGTCTTCATGAATCTATGAGCCTTTCAAGTACCCCAGCAGTTAACAGAAGATATGGTATGATAGTATTGAAGTAGTTTGCTGCTTATTACTACTCTATTTCCTTTTGTTTGTTTATTCTTTGTGAACTTATCTGCTGTTATGCCCTCTTTGGAAATTTTGTGAACCTTGACATTTGACTCCTCTTCCTTTGGTCTATTTTTTTTTACCATAATTATTATAAATAATGACTAACATATCTTATTTCCGTTCCGGTGACATCTCGCTGGCGAGGACCATAATGTCACCATAGTCTTTATTGCAAGTTCAATTTTTTGATGTAACTTCGATTCCAATTGATTAGCATCACTCTTTTTGCCGGAACAATTTGATTGCCTGTACACTGAAACACCACCTTATTGGGAGTATTGTTTGCTGGTTCACGTAGTTGCTTTGATGGAATGTTGAATTGCACCACTAATGCACCAAGCCTCATTTTAGTGCCAAAACGGTCATTTTATGACTTCATTTAGTTATTCTTTACAGGACTAGTGTACTCAGACAGTCAATATGCTTATGGTTATATTATATAGATCGGCCACAAGCAGATGCATTACATTATAAGCGCATTTATTATCAAAAGTACATTAATAGTATCTGAATTTCTAAAATATGTATTACCGTATAACAACAACAAAAATGTTAGTCAAAGTCCCATGAGTTCCAACTTCTCCAATATGCTAAATCATTGCCACTTAACAAAAAAAAAACTGCAATTACGCATTTATGCTAACCACTTAATGCTCAATGCAGGCACCAGATCAGCTTTGTCGACTAGCATGGTAAGCTCTGCATCGGCATCAATGCTTTCAACAGTGGCTACTTGCACAACATCTGTAAAGACATTTTCCCTAGCCCAGCTTCAAAAGGCTACCGATGGTTTTAGTTCAGAAAGAGTTTTGGGTCAAGGTGGGTTTGGACGTGTCTACCATGGAACGATGGAGGATGGAAACGAAATTGCTGTTAAATTGCTCACAAGGGAGGACAGAAGTGGTGATCGTGAATTCGTTGCAGAAGTCGAAATGCTCAGCCGACTACACCACCGGAACCTTGTCAAACTGATTGGTATTTGTATTGAGCGGAGTAAAAGGTGTCTTGTTTATGAGCTCATACGCAACGGAAGTGTGGAATCTCATCTTCATGGTATGTTTACTGTGAGACTTGCTTGAATTCTGGTGACTTTTGAGTTTTATGAGGATGTAGTTCAAAGGAAATGAACATATGGACTGGATTAATCTTTGCCCGGAAATATAAATCCTGAAAATCCATGTTTTTATTTGCAACTTTTGTGTCTAGATTTAGCATTTGCGACTTTGAGTCATTGAATGTTTTTGGACTAATTACACTCCTCATTTCAATGCCTAGGTGCTGATAAGGCTAAAGGGATGCTGAATTGGGATGTGAGGATGAAAATTGCTCTTGGGGCTGCTAGAGGCCTAGCGTACCTACATGAAGATTCAAACCCTCATGTTATACACCGTGACTTCAAGGCCAGCAATATATTGTTGGAGGAAGATTTCACTCCTAAGGTTACTGATTTTGGTCTGGCAAGGGAAGCATCCAATGGAACTCAACCCATATCGACTAGGGTGATGGGTACTTTTGGGTAAGACACACTTTGCTTATGTCCATCCAACCAATATCATATGTCAATGAATCATTAGTTCATGAGTGGTGTGAATCATGATAAAATGTTCTTTAGATTTTCTCAATTAATTCTCCTAGAGTTCTCGAAAATGATAATTCCTATCGTTTTGGTTATTGGCAAATCATTTAGTTCTTTTGGCTAAACGAATCACATGGTTCTTCATCCACTTTGTACTGTCCACAGTAGCTTGCTTTTACTTCATTATAGTTATAATTTTCTACTCCGACTGCATAGGTATGTTGCTCCAGAATATGCCATGACGGGCCATCTTCTTGTTAAGAGTGACGTCTACAGTTATGGGGTTGTCTTGCTAGAGCTTTTATCAGGAAGAAAACCTGTAAGCATATCTGATTCCAAAGATCCTGAGAATCTTGTGACTTGGGCACGCCCGCTTCTATGCGATAAGGAGGGTCTGGAGACGTTAATTGATCCTTCTCTGGATGGGAACTTCAACTTTGACAATGTAGCCAAAGTGGCATCCATTGCTTCCATGTGCGTGCACACCGACCCGTCACAAAGACCATTCATGGGTGAAGTGGTCCAGGCCCTAAAGCTTCTGTACAATGAGGCAGATGAGGCTTGCGATGACTCTTACAGCCCAAGGGATTCATCAGATCCGGATGGTGAATACCATGGGGGCCTGGTCTTTGAGAGTGGCAGCTGGGGCATGGGGACCTCTGGGTGTTTAGAACATCTGTAAAGACATTTTCCCTAGCCCAGCTTCAAAAGGCTACCGATGGTTTTAGTTCAGAAAGAGTTTTGGGTCAAGGTGGGTTTGGACGTGTCTACCATGGAACGATGGAGGATGGAAACGAAATTGCTGTTAAATTGCTCACAAGGGAGGACAGAAGTGGTGATCGTGAATTCGTTGCAGAAGTCGAAATGCTCAGCCGACTACACCACCGGAACCTTGTCAAACTGATTGGTATTTGTATTGAGCGGAGTAAAAGGTGTCTTGTTTATGAGCTCATACGCAACGGAAGTGTGGAATCTCATCTTCATGGTATGTTTACTGTGAGACTTGCTTGAATTCTGGTGACTTTTGAGTTTTATGAGGATGTAGTTCAAAGGAAATGAACATATGGACTGGATTAATCTTTGCCCGGAAATATAAATCCTGAAAATCCATGTTTTTATTTGCAACTTTTGTGTCTAGATTTAGCATTTGCGACTTTGAGTCATTGAATGTTTTTGGACTAATTACACTCCTCATTTCAATGCCTAGGTGCTGATAAGGCTAAAGGGATGCTGAATTGGGATGTGAGGATGAAAATTGCTCTTGGGGCTGCTAGAGGCCTAGCGTACCTACATGAAGATTCAAACCCTCATGTTATACACCGTGACTTCAAGGCCAGCAATATATTGTTGGAGGAAGATTTCACTCCTAAGGTTACTGATTTTGGTCTGGCAAGGGAAGCATCCAATGGAACTCAACCCATATCGACTAGGGTGATGGGTACTTTTGGGTAAGACACACTTTTCTTATGTCCATCCAATCAATATCATATGTTAATGAATCATTAGTTCATGAGTGGTATGAATCATGATCAAATGTTCTTCAGAATTTTCTTGATTAATTATCCTAGAGTTCTCGAAAATGACAATTCCTATCGTTTTGGTTATTGGCAAATCATTTAGTTCTTTTGGCTAAATGAATCACATGGTTCTTCATCCACTTTGTACTGTCCACAGTAGCTTGCTTTTACTTCATTATAGTTATAATTTTCTACTCCGACTGCATAGGTATGTTGCTCCAGAATATGCCATGACGGGCCATCTTCTTGTTAAGAGTGACGTCTACAGTTATGGGGTTGTCTTGCTGGAGCTTTTATCAGGAAGGAAGCCTGTAAGCATATCTGATTCCAAAGATCCTGAGAATCTTGTGACTTGGGCACGCCCGCTTCTATGCAATAAGGAGGGTCTGGAGACGTTAATTGATCCTTCTCTGGATGGGAACTTCAACTTTGACAATGTAGCCAAAGTGGCATCCATTGCTTCCATGTGCGTGCACACCGACCCGTCACAAAGACCATTCATGGGTGAAGTGGTCCAGGCCCTAAAGCTTCTGTACAATGAGGCAGATGAGGCTTGCGATGACTCTTACAGCCCAAGGGATTCATCAGATCCGGATGGTGACTACCATGGGGGGCTGGTCTTTGAGAGTGGCAGCTGGGGCATGGGGACCTCTGGGTGTTTAGACTACCGGAATTCCTTGCCATTTGTGAACATGGAATACAGTTCTGGTCGAATAGAAGGACTGCATGACCCTCGCGCTGCATTGTCAATGGGCTCCCAAGCGCAGTCGCCAGTGCTGCAGAATAGATCAGGACCTTTGCGGACGAAGAAAAAGCTTTCCTCTTTCTACCGTTCAAGAGGCAGCATTAGCGAGCATGGACACCTGCCGCGGCGTTGATCATTGAACTAGTTTTAGGCTGTTAGCTTCGGTTGACTTGGAATTGAGGCTGGGGGGTTCTCATCACCTCTCGATGATTCTTGCCTCAATGTAGTGTACAGTTTACTGGTGACCCTTCGGTGTGGTGCCTTAAGTATAGATGTTTTCACTTGCCGTCTGCTCTCCCCGGAAGCAATGAGGATGGGGTTGGCAGATGCTCTCTAATTTTGCAAATTGTGGTTCATTCCTCATGCATCTGATTTATGTAATCTGGTAGGCAAGTTTCTTGCCAGTAATTCTTTGCATCATGTTGTTGTGCCTTGCTATTGTACTGGATGCGGTTCGTTGTAAACAGTGTAGTGATCTTCCTCGCATTGGCGAGCTGAGTACAGATAGCTTAGAATCTCATATCGCTTGATCGCATTGCTTATTTATGTGCCAAATGGTTTTGTGGAGTTTGTGGATTCGTGTCCACGATCGCACCGTGCTTGGGCACAGAAACTACTTGAGTGCGCACAACGGTTATCCCTTGTTATGATATGGTGGCAATGTGTGAATGCTTGCATCATACAGAAAAACATCTGCAGGTTGTACTACTACCGTCTGCATTGCGACATGCTATCAACATTTTACAACTTCTCTACTTTGAGTTAAGCAGTCACATAGCTCATTAGAGCAACTCTAACAGCCTCCCAATCCCTCTCCTAATAGAAAAAAAAACTGTGTTATTGGGAGTTTAGGAAGGAAAAAACTGCTCCAACAGTCTCCTAATAAATTGCTCACTTATTCTCATCCTCCCCAAATCAGCCATTTCCTCTTCAAATAGTAGGAGGCTCTCCTCCCCTTTTCAATACCATTTTTGCATGAGCCCCACTGCTTCCAGCCGAGCGCGCGCACTTCTTCCCCTTTCCTGCTCGTGTCGCTCCGTTCCCGCTTGAGCGCCGTGACGCCGCCGCCTCGCCGGAGCCGTCGTGCGTGCCGAACATGGCCACCACGTGCTCCACCCGACCCATCAACCCCGGATTTTGCCTCAATCGACGCCAAATCGACATGAACCGCGGCGGCGTCAAGGGCGGTGTGGCGACG
>LAPY01000118.1:190662-209652 GCA_000970635.1 Eragrostis tef | reverse complement strand
TGGCTCCAGTGTTATCAGCACAGTAAACAGTGGCTGCCACTGGCAGACCCAGCGACATCCGGAACTTGTTACCAGCAGAACCTCCACGTCCTACAGATCAACAGCAAGAAGATTGATAACAGAACTATAGCGCATGGTTTATAAAATAAACAGCTAACCACTCAACACAGCACATGTGATGAACTAAACAATATCCTCAAATTTCAAAAGAATAACCTAAGCAAACAAGGAACTCTACAAACCACACAGGCAAATGTGATATTCCTAGAGATGTAGTAATGGGATAACTCTTCAAGAAAAAAAAAAAAAGGCAAACATGAGGGAGGGATGTCTTAAAGAAGAATTAAGATATTCATTAGCAATGGTGCCCGTATGTTTATTATAGAAGGGTTGACAACATCTAAACCAGGAAAGTAGCATGTGAGGTGTCTTATAGTACTCAATTAGCATTTAACAAGTATGCTTACATTCAACAATCACACATTTAACAAGCATGCCTAACATTTAACCGTCACAGTCATCTAAAAACATTCAGAAAATAAACTACATGAATGCGAAATTTCGAACCTCGAAGAGGATCTAAGTTCGTCAAGCATCAGAACTGCACATAATAACAACCCTAAACTAACATCCAGCTAAAGGGACTCCAAACATTCAGATCTAACTTACGATCAGACGCATCAACATCACAAAAAATGAGAAATGTCATGAATCAGTAGAGGCGAGATAAGAATGATCCGAACAACGCTAAAACAGATGCATCAAAACGGCTAACTTTAGACTACATCGTAACCAACCAGAGTCATCCGAATCGAAACATCTCCCCGACACAATCTAACCAGCAGTACAGCAGCACGACAGCGAGGCAAGTAGCAGGATCAAACCGTAAAAAGGCGACGGAAATTTACCTCGCTTCGACATCTTGGAAGCAAAGAGGAGGAACGGCGCTGCGCGGCGGCGGCGCGGCGTGGGAGAGGTTTGGCTTGTTTATACCGCGGCGGGGTCTTAGGGTTTTGCGGTTATTATTCGATTTGCCCATCGTACTTATGCAGCCACATTTTAAGGTCCTCAGTCATCACGGACCAAACGGCGCATGGGAAATAAAACTGAAAGCGCACAAACATAGGGTTCCGAATGTGTAAAATGTGAAAGTGAAGGATTTGTTGCTCGTTAGTCCTCGCAGAAGTCAGAATTGTGTGGAAAGGACTAGGAAAATGGGGTGGGCGCCCGGCGCGGTGGCCATGGAGGAGGTGCTCGGCCTGGTGCGTGGCTTCGTGGACCTCCTCGTCCTCGCCGGCGGCCGGACCTCGTCCGGAGCTGCTGCCACTTGGAGCTGTGGCGAGGTGAAAAATGCCCTTAGGTGGGCGCTCTTCTTCGAGGAGGTTAGTGGCGATCCCTCTCGCTTAACTGCTCCATGCGCTCGTGACTGCTCTCGCCTCCTGCCCTTCGATGCCATGGCGTGTTCCGCCACAGGAGTATGGAGTCGGTTCGTGTAATTTGGAATTATGACTTTGGATTTCCGCCTTCGCATTGTAATCTAGCCACCTGCAGAATTGTGCGATAAATGTGCTGTGAACTAATACCAATTAGTGGGTGCACGGGGCAAGACTTGCCTCTGTGTTGATTTCACTTGCCTGCATTGTGCTTAGGTTTTCAAGAGCCTACGTGACTCAGGCCAGTATGAAGATTCCGCGAGAGAGCTAGATGCAGCCCTCGTCGAGCTCACTTCAAGACCGGACTTCCCCAAGGTGCTGTAAGAGAAACTGTTTGCAATATGTACTGCTTCTTGCCTTGAATGTACTTATGTTCTACCCTGTGTGCAGGGCCTTGCTGGTATACGGTCAGAGACACTTTCATCAGCAAGGGTTTTAGTTATTCGACATTTTCTGAAGACAAAAACAATGAGTGTGGAGAATTTTGGTGCTCTTCTTGAAGCAGTTGTTGAGATGGATATTGATGGCATCGATGTTACTGGTGCGCATGCTGCTTGCCAAGAGTATGTGAAGTCAATATTGGATATGGATTTGTCAAGTTTGACGCGGACCAGGAGTGCTTTTGCCGTTGGGCTTACGTCTAGTTCTGATGAACCATACACAAAATCCACTAATCACTCACAGATTCTAGTCAAAGAATTTCTGAAAGGGCTAGAATCAGCATCATGTACTTCTTTAGCTGAGAGAGGACTGGGCGCACTTCTGAATAGTGTGAAAAAGAACAGGTCTTGCGACCTAAGGGATAAGTCATACACCCTAGCAATTCCTAAGTAAATCACTACTTGAACTTCAATTTATCCATATCTTCTCTTACATGACATCATGCTCGATTTTGAACTCACTTGAAACTATTACAATATAGAAAATCACAAATGACTGACGAGTTTATCCTCTGGAAGCAATGGAGGGCAAATGGTCTGTCATACTTGCTTGATGAACGGACCATTCGGGCTATATCTGGAGCCAGTTTGATCTTTGATGCTCCCAAAGAGCAGTGGATCAGAGTCTTTGAACCCTTAAAAAGCTTTGCAGAATCATATCAAAGTGGACTTGTTGAAATCATGGTATCTATGTACTTGGCTTTCACTCATAGCACTACATCTATGTCTACATTGTGAAAGTAAGATGTTTGCGCTTGCTTTGCAGGAGCTATGCTTTCTTGGTTTGGTTTCAAGGCGATGGAATATGTTGATAGAGGGCTTCATGTCACATACTTTTGATTTTATTCCTATATCCAGGCAGTACGCTGATCTCCACCAGCTTCTTCAGGGAACTTGTCAGGACGAATGCCAAGACATGCTTCTTGATTTGGAGGTTTGTCCTATCTTGATGTTACGTCTCATTAATGGTTTTGCTGATTATTGTCTGTTGAGAGCATCACTTTTAGTGAGCATTTGGGGACCATGCCTGTCTCAGCCCAGTGGATAGTGATAGAACTTTAGAATAGCTTCCAAAAAGTTTGCCTGAACAGTCAGCACTGACAAGTGTCATCGTGTCAACTGTCAAGCTTGCTTCTATGAATAATCATTGTGCTTCTTTAAATAAAATCAGGAGAAGCCCTATGGTCATACTCCTCTTTGACAAACTGTGCTAAATACCAGGAGGACATGTCAGTTCCACAGTGCAGTTATTGGAACTTTGCTGTCACATTTGACAGGAAACTGAACAGAACCATTCTTAAGCGGACATTCAATAATAATAAACTATACATTCAAAAATTGTAAATGCTGTTATGAAAAGATACTAACACTGGGCTAGTTTGATGTACATGTGATGCTTGATTTAGATGATTGCTTGACAGTTGACACGATTATTCTAATTGCTGTGCTTCTGTGAATACCATTATGATTTAGATGATTGCTTGACAGTTCCCAAGCTTTATATGCTATTACTTCTTGATATCATGATCTTTATCTTTAGTTTTCACTAGCCTATTCCCTTTAATCGGTTCAAATGAATTATGTTGGAAGCGACCCCGAAACTCTGAAGAATAGTGATAGCTTTTCTGAATCTTGACCACACTTGCATAGCAGATGGCTTTACAGGATAATGGCCCTAGTGGCGGCTAAACATGGCCATAATGGCTCCTAAAACTTTGGCATGACCAACACCATGATATGTTTACCGTGCTATAACTTCTTTGACTGAAAACTGACAAATAACACACTACTGACTGCACACCGAGGGATTATGCTAAGAAATTATAATCAGGTTTTGCAACACCTGTTCAGCTTATCCAATTTTATAGCACTTTCCTGATTCTTCTGATATGTTTTAATGTAAAAACTTCTTCCGGATAGCTTCTTAATAGTTCTGATTAGAAAGCCTTCCTGCTATCTACTAAGAAAATAAAATGTGTAATGGGCCATAATATTAGCAAGAGGACATGGATAGCTAGTATTAGTATTTACAGCTTTTCGTTTTCTAGAAGCTATTTTCTGATCTCAAAAACAACCTACCATCATCCAAAGCCTTGAACTTCAACAGGAAAATGATATTCTTGAGTATGCACAACAGTCATTACGGAGTAAACCATACATATTATGGCTTCTACCTCCTGTTCTTACCGCAGCGGCAATAAGGCCACGGTGGGACCTTTACCTTATTGGTTGATCTTTTAGGTTCACTTGTTTGTCACTTCGATTCTAATTTAATGTTTTTGATGGATCAGATCAGCCCTGTTCGAGATATACCTTGCTGAAATTGATAGGAAGTTTCATGAAGCTGCTCCTGCAGATCGGTATGTTATCAAGGAAACAAGTAATGCAATAATTTACATTTTAAAATTGCATTTTTACTTTATACCCAGCGATTTTGACTATTTCAAGTTTAGGAAGTGTACCTGCAGGGGAGTTGGAACAGAGCGGCATCGTGACTGTAAGCAGTTTAACAGTTCAGCTACATTCAGATGCCCCAAAATCTCCAATTAAAGCTTATTTTTCATTCCTTTCAGGTGAGATTGCTGATCGGATTCAATGTCTCTACACATTCCATATTCGACATCCTCTTCTGTAGATGTTGTAACCATATTTGAGTGCTGGAGATTAGCAGTGTGCACATCAATTCTGACTGTTCACTTGTATAGTTATGGTGATTTGGGGATCACCAAACGGCAGAAAATTCAATATAATTCACCTTTTTTGAATAATGGAAACAGTTTTGCCATAAAAGATATTTATCAACAGCTATGGCGGTTTATATGAACATTAAGATATACAAGTCCTTTCTAAGGTTTTTACTTTATATTATTCATTCCTTTTTGTCTTTAAAAGAGTATAGCTGTGATAGAGTCCCATATTGACTCTGGGTTGATTTATTCGCATATATTTGCCCTTCTCCTCTGTCTTGGCTGATATGAAAATTCAAGTCCTTGAGGTGATTTATGGAATAACTTGGAATTGTACATGAGAAATTTGTAGTATAATTTTCTTATTATTTGGACTTGTATATTTTTCCTTAGAAAAAATTACTTAACCTAACTGAAATTCATTCTGAAAACCAAGCAATGCCTAGTTGACTTCTTTCGTCAATTATTTTTTTTGCCATTAATGCTTCTAGATTCCACCTGCGTCAGATCAGATTTCTAAAACATAAATAATTAGCTGCCTAAGAACTTCCAATTTTGTATAGCTTCTGTCTCCATTTTAAAATGAGAAGATGCATTGTGATGGATAATGGCAAAGGAGAAAGCTTTGTTTATACAGCCACATCATCAAGCAGCTTTTATAATGGAAATCTCCGGTACATGCCAAACTGGGGTTTGTCAACTCCAAAGCATCCGATTGCAGAAAAAATAAGTCTTGGATTGCTAGCTCATTGTTGGACTTCATTATTGGCTTTGCTTCATCCACCCAGATATCGTACCAGCACAAGTTTTGACAAGGTAGCTGTGTAGTGTTATCATACTGTTAATGAAAACAATTTTATTGCAATTCCATAATTGACCAACGTAATAGCTTGATTCACAGTATATGTGGCTGGACCATGCCAACAGCAGTAGAACATATCTGAATCCACAGGTCCTGGTATACTGTACTAGTAACCTGGCATACATGATATATATTAAACTTGAGATTTGTAAAACTTTTGAAAATGGAGTACTTCTAGCTTTTCTGGGGATGGTTGGTGTATGCAATAGCTGATAGTATCTTAAATTTTCCATTTGCAGGGGGGGAGGCAGTTCATATGGTCCCCCACTTTTAAATAAGAGAATATGTTGTTCAAGTTACTACAGTTTGAAATAGCATTAGACTCTAGTTGGTGATATAAAAGACGTGTAGGTGTAGCCTATTCAGAGGCCATTGTCCCTACCCCACACCCACAAAAGGAATGAAGAATTGAACTTAGCTCCTGATAATTTGTCTCAGATCTTCAAGTTAAAGCTTTGACACCTTCTCTTCTTTGAATCCATCACTAGAAGAAACAAGTATGTACGAGTGTGTAGTTAACCAATTCATTAGCAGCGCAGAAACCAAATTTAGCTTTCTCTTGCCTGTTTTCTCTCTGTGATCTCTTTTTCTTGTTCCGCTTTCTTACTTGGTTGTGTTTATTGTATTCAAATCTTCTGTAATAGGTATGATCTATTCTAGTCAGTTCTTGATTACTATTTGTCTTCCTATCTTTTCTGTTTAGAAACGGTTTGATTCTGCAATTCAGGTTACACGTATATTGACTGTTTTTGGGTTGTTTTTTGTTACTTCATATTAAGTTAATTTGCAGTCCCTAGATGTATATTTGATATTATGCACTTCATAGCTGAGCAAATATGTGTGGGCAGCCAGATTCTGTTGTTCTGCTACTATTTCTCTTTACTATGATTTGTTTGATGCATTTAAATGTCTTACTAATTCACTTTTCGGGGTCTGTAGAAATGAATGCTTGTATCCTTACGAATTGCTCATTACCTGCACAATACCTGGAAAATTATTTCATCAGTGATTTCCTTTTCTTGTTTGATGAAATATGTCCCAGCACTTCTGTGATGGTGTGACTGAAGCTAGATTTTAACAGATTGAAGTGGATCATTTTATGGAGGCTCAATACAGCCATACATCATCCATGAATCAACTTCACATGGGAAGAGTTCCTACATGCCGTTCATCAGCGGTAACCTTGGTACCAGCACTCTCAGAAGGGACATTTCCTACTTTTCCAGTGCTTCGGCCATCTTATGTTGAAAGGGAGCTGCCTGATAGCTCTAGCACCTCATTCGGTGCCTCTTTGGCAGCCCTCCAGTCAACAAGTACAATAACTTCCAACATTACCTCATCAGATCTTCATATCTACAACGAATGGCAATCACCTTGCAGGAAGCTTTCTTCCGGATCATATGCTACTGAACAGTTTGACCCTGACACTCGATTGCCATCAACATACCCAGCATTCAAGGGTAATTCAAGTTCTCTAAGGATGGTTTTACCAAAATTGCCTGAACGGATT
The DNA here is from genome assembly GCA_000970635.1 of Eragrostis tef. Taxonomy (NCBI): domain Eukaryota; kingdom Viridiplantae; phylum Streptophyta; class Magnoliopsida; order Poales; family Poaceae; genus Eragrostis; species Eragrostis tef. The sequence continues at coordinate 202,720 of LAPY01000118.1, read as the reverse complement.
AACTGGAATCAAGAGCCATTGCAAGGAGAAATTGATTGTCCAACAAGTGTTTATTTTTTCAATCAACAAAATGTGAACCCTGTTGGCAAACAAATAGAAGACAGCATTACAATGGATCCTAACGGCCACCTTGCAGAAAGACAAGAATTTTTTCCATCTGAGGGTTCAATGCAGTTTCTAGAATCTGCTGGATCTGTGCTGAAGGTATATAGCTGTAGCGCTACTTCGCTCATGATATGGCCTAACTGTTTCAGAATTCCTTCACCTCTGTTCTGTTTTCGCTTGGCTTCACTGCCTAGAGAACACTATCATGATAAGAACTTTGTTAATGAACTTAAATTTTGCAGTTAATAATATAGAACTTGATACGAAATTCTTGATGAGGTTATCACTATTCATCTTTTGCAGGCTGTTGATGCAAGAAGTCTAACACCTGAAAATTATTCTTATTGCCAAGTACAGGGCAGCGTGCCACCATTCAACAGTGATGAAGTTAGCCATGACAATCTCACTTCAAACACCACTCCAACCAAGTTAAGAATGCGCTGGACGCCTGAGCTCCATGAGCAGTTTGTTGAAGCTGTTAACATGCTGGGAGGAAGTGAAAGTAGGTTACTAACTTAAGACCAGTTATATTGTAATCATGCTTTGCCCACTGAAGTATGCTGTCGTGATTCCAGTTGTCTTGCTGTTCGCCAGAAGATATAATTTCTTTTTATTTGTTCATGCAGAAGCAACTCCTAAAGCCATCCAGAAGGTTATGAAGGTCAAAGGTTTAACTATATACCATGTAAAAAGCCATCTACAGGTCTATATTTGCACTTCTGAGTTTTCAATGCTTCTGTAAGCTTAGTATATAAAAAAAAATGCTTCTGTAAAGCTCTTATCAATTTTACTGATAGCCAAGTTTCATTCTTCTGCAGAAGTACCGTGCAGTTCAACACCGACCTGAATCATCTGATGGTAGGTCTTTCTATCTCTGTAATATTGTAATAGTGTTGGTTTTCTGTCAGTATCACTTGATATTTGATACCTTTTGTTTTTCAGTGAATATGGTATGGAGTAAATTATTGACAGTTAGATTAATTACCTTTTTTTTTTCCTTTTAGCTGGTACACCGGCAAAGAGAGGCAGCCTATCGGATGAAGTTCCCTTTGAACAGTCAAAGTGAGATTATCTTTACTTACACACCATATATCAACCTATTTTGTGGACAGTTCAGGCATGAGCTTTCTCATATGCACCGCACAAATCTTGATTCACCTGTTACATCCATTCCCCTCATTTGTTATGTGCACTAATATACAATGCATTGAAAGGCCAGTTTACTCTCCTGAACAATCCATTGTCTGTTTGAGACCCTAAACAAATTATTGGCTCGATTTACTCCCTCAAACTATTCAAGTTGGTGCAATGTAAATCGAGCCGAGATTTTCTACAGGGGGTGAAACAGATGAAATGTTATTTGGGGGACTAAAGTGGACTTTTTCCTCTTGTTCTCTGGAGGGGAAAAAAACATGTCCAGATTCTTACTTCCTACTATTTGCTGCAGAGGCTTAAAGAATGTAGAGGGATTAAGGACTCAGATTGGTCTGCAGAAACAACTTTACGAACAACTTGAGGTATGGATACTCCTTCAAATAAAAGTGCAGCATCTTTTTTATAATTAGCTGCCAAAAGGAAAAACGTGCACACTTGTGTTTTCCTTTCCACAGATCCAAAGAAAGCTGCAGTTGCAAGTTGAGGAACACAGCAAGTACCTTGAAATGATAATTGTGAAGCAGAGTGAGAGCCTAAAGAAGCTTGGAGCATTACCAGGCAGTCAAGATCGACCCCATTCGGCTTCGGATAACAATAAAGCATGTGAGGAGCGGACGCAATGCACTGATTCAGCAGAAGCGAGAAAATGACTGATCACAAACAATATTGACTTTTATGTGAGCTCACCGGCTTCCGAAAGCAGTTTTGTTCAGAAAAGAGTCGCTCGCTGCCGCGGAAAGTGAGAAGCTGAGAACAAGTCGGCGCGGCTTGGTTTCTTGATGAGCTCAACTTTTCTAGATATTTGCCCCTATAGGAGAGAGATGCCATTGGTACACAGATTTTCACTTTGATATTGAGTTTTTATTTTTCCCTCGTGACAACTGAGGTTATGTTGTAAACAGTACCAGACCGCAGTTTATGATTCATCATGAATACCATAAGTCAATCCATTGTTGACTTGTTTACATTCCGCATCAGTGATAAGAAAGCAGACAGTCTCACTTCATTTTATTGTCGACGTAGAGTAGAGTAGAATTCGGTGAACAACACAACACGGACACTACAGAGTGACTTTTTGAGTATACAACAGATGTTCGATGTGATTTGCATACACGACGGCCTACAAAAGAAAGTTCTGCAGACCATAGATTACTCCACTGGAGCTGGGCTGATGTCAGTTCAGGCTGCTTGGGGAGTCCTCTCCTCATGCATGGGATGGCTGGAGAAACTGCAGCCAGGCAGGAGGGGGCAGCGCCATCTTCTTCTTCAACTCTTCGGCCGTGTACAGGTTGCTGTGGCGCAGCCCTTCCAGCATCTGGTTTCCCATGACCATGAACAGAGCAGCCTTTTAGTTATCCTGATCGGTAGGAATAAATAGTACAGGAGGGAGAACAAAATGCGTGGCGTGCTTACTTTAGTGACGACGGGCGTGTAGGCGCTCTGGAGCGCCCTCGCCGTCGCCGGCTGCTCCTCGTTGACGACGAGGATCTCAGCAACCTTGGCTTCCACCCCGCGGGCCGGCGCCGCGTCGCGGAGGCCCGCGTACGGGAGCATGGAGTGGCACGCCGCGCAGTCGCTCTGCATGAACACCTTCCGCCCGCCCTGCGCTCTGCCCGAAAAAGAAAGAAAATGATGCAGGCTCTGAAGAAACTGCAGAGTTCTCTCGCTATCAGCGCGCGCTGCTTACCCGTCTTGCGGCCACGGGTAGGCTGGGCAGGCGGCGCCGTCGTCGGACGCCGCAGCCATTGCAGTTGAGCTCCTGCAGCACGCCAACACGAGCTCAAACGGCTGGCCACTACTGCCTCACTGAGCTAGCTGTGGTTGGTGGTGTGGAGCTCGTGCGTTTGTGATCCGTCGCCCCATGCCGCCTGCTTCCTGCAGATAAGAAGGGGGGCCCGTAGATGCGACCTGTCTTGGCTCACGTGCCCACGTGTCGGTGCCGGCGAGTGCTCCATGGATGGCAACACGTCGAGAAGATTTTTATTATATTCTTTTATTTTCCCAAAACCCGACGATCACGCCGAGAAGAGAGGACGAGAAGATCTCAGACGTGCTGCTGGACGCTCTGTAGCAGGCTGCGGGCTGGCAGGTGAATCGAAACCCACAGAACCCCTATTATGGGCTGATGAGCCTACTAGCGCCTGGTAGTACTACTACAAAGGAATCGGCCCATTTGTTTTTGAACTGTGGAATCGGCCCATTTGGTTAGGTGTATCTCTGCAGTTTCTTCAGTATCTCTGCTGTTTGTAGTTGTATCCTCCCATCACATTGCGACAGAGTCACCTGATAGAGGTCTCTGCCCTGTCCTGGATTAATGGATTATACCATAACGTGAGCCCTACCCTGGCGTACTTGTCGTGTGCTAAGGACTTGGATAACCTTCTGTTCTCTGGCATCTCCTTAGATATGCTAATGGTAATGGTCCCGTCTGATAGAATAGATGGACGCTTGTTACCGATCGACTGATTGTGAACACAAAGATGGTCAGAAGCCAAGCAGGGTTTCCCTGGTCGAAACTGGTGGTTCCCGTTTCGTGCTGTCTGCATTCATGCAGCGCGCAGGCAGGCTGAAGTAACAGAGAGGTCCCGGCAGGCATACCGCGCGCGGTGACAGACAAGCACAGAAACCGCGAGTGGAGTTTTCCGCAGCAATTCAACAGCAGCAAATGCAGCCTCCCCACCGCTCCCGTGCTCAACGCCGGCCGGCCATGGCAACTTGCGCGAAGACTCTGCAGCCTCACATCAAAGGGTGGCCACACCACATCACTGCAGCCTACTGGGCGGTGATGAAGCTTTTGCGGTGGGCTCAGGAAGGAAAGGATTGGTCACTAGTTAATTATCGAGCGCCGGATCCCGCCGCTTACGACAGGGGCACGAATTAAAACCAGTGGGCACGAGATCCTATTACGTAAGGTCTTCATCTCTCGTAGGCCCTGATCAATCGTCCGCCGCGCGGTTGATCTACCGGCAACCGAAATGCGGCGGCGTCAACCAAATCCGGGGAGATCACCAGCAGGCAGCTCAGGGACCACGGGGGTCCTAGGTCTCAGTACTGTTGCTCGATCCATCGAGCTTGTAGATATTTTTGTTTTGTAATGCATGTACTCCGATCCTAGTCGCTGCATGCACGTACGGTCCCCGGCCTGCCGGCCGTGTATATGCCCGCGGAAGCTTTCGTTGATTCTTCGAAGGAATCGAAGAGATTAAAGAAGGATACATATACATTGACGTACGTGGATTTCATGTTAAGTGCGGCGCTCAAAGTAAATCAGTACAGTTCTATGTCTTACCTGAGGCTAAAATGAACAAGAGACTGATTTGCATCGCAAGAAGAATGGCTGAAATGCATGCCGCTGAAGGGTCGAGAGAAACTGCATGCATGTGAACGTTGCATACGCGCCAGATCAGACTGGTGTTGGACTTGTTTGCATGCGCATGCGCCACAAAAGACGATGATATCGAGGGAGATGGGAGTATAGGAGATAGCTAGCGGCTCCTTTCGTGATGGAAAAAATAGTACTCCATGAAAAGGGGAAGATATATAGAACCGGCGTGATCGATCACTTTTCAGCACGCAACTTGCATGTATAACACGCAACGCTGAGCATGTTCCATGCGATTCCAAACTACTTTCCGGGGATAGACGACGTATCATCACTCATCAGAGGTGAGTTGTCCATCGTCGATCCGTGCCTCTGATCAGTACTACCGGTTCGTTCTGTACCACGAACATTGACCACCTAAATCGGACATGGTGTCACGTTAGGAGTATGAGTGATCAATCCGCTCCATCGGTGAACCCAGCAAGACATGATGCAGCGGAGTCCGCCGGCTCAGATCAGGCCGATACCGCGGTGTCATGACTGGACTATGGAGAATATCTTTATAATGACAAGACTGCTAGCTGATCATTTTATGCCATGATAAAACACATACTCCGCCCGGGACAGCGTACAAGGACACGATCCGCAACTTAATGACCAATTTAGTGTGAACCAACCGTACCAAGCCGCTAGCCTCCTACTACCGATCGATGGATCAGGGTATGGACATCAATGGATGCAGACAAGAGACAAGTTGGTTTATTCTCAGTAGAACCGCTGTGCGTTTGTAATGACAAAACTCGACAGGCGACAGGGATTATATCCTTCGTCGTACGTGCAGTGTTTGTGCTTCCTCGATCTGGATCATAATATAGGAGTCGGTAATGGCGAGGAGAGTACGATGCATACTTTGGGTAGTAGTAAAAGACTACACGAAATAGGTCTCTGTTAACAATTCCGCTCCCAACTTTGCCTGAACATAGAGGAATCAGTTTACGCTGACTGCGCAGCGCGCAGCGCCTATATTAGAGGTTAAATATGAACTTCTGATTGCCAGCCGCTGTCAAATGTTCTTGCACAGCCGAGTAGGTACGTATATAGTGGAGTAGAGTACAAACGAATGATGAATCACCGATCCAATGGAGTACTCCATTTTGCAAAATTCGGTCGCCTTTTGTGTAGAGACAGATACACATGCTGCTTCTTCCTCCTGGTCCTAGTCACGAGTGTGCTTGGGATGGAACAATGAAGCTGATGACCCACACGCGTGCGTTTGCACACGGTATTGGTTCACCTACAATGCTAGAACCACCATTCGATCACAAATATCTAGCGGCCGCCATTACTGCTACGTTGGAGGTAGGAAACCATAAATGCCAAAAACGCCAAAATGGCTGGTAAACGCAACAGATGTGGAGTAAATGGACGCAGGCAGAAATCAGGGCCCGATATGAAGCAGGCAGAGAGCGCAGAAGCTCCAGCAAAGTCATGGCAATCCAGCTTTCCATAAACTGTAAAAGTCGTGAAGAACATCGACTGGCACATGCAAAGCCATGGCAATCAGGCTTTGCATAAAAAAAAATACTTACTGGCAACAATCTTTTGATTTTGTTCTGCCCGCAACAATATTTTCAAGAAAATCACTATGGCACCGTACAAAACTAAACGTCCAGTGTAAATAGTAGTAGCTTTCGTAGTACCACCCAACAACCAACCTCTCACCTTTGTATTGCATTATCACCGGTCAGTAGCACGCTTTCAAAGTTCCACGCAAGTACTTACCTTTAAACATAGAAGGCAAGCGAACAAATACATAAATCCAGAAGAAAAGTTGAATGTGATCTCCGAGTTATTCCGAATTTTGTTTAGTGGTACTACTCCGAGTACGTGCTATCCACTGGCACGGTTGAAAAAAATCTCGGAGCACACATAAGTTATGCAGATTCCCCAAAAAAAACACATATTATGCATGGCGCAAAAGTAACAAAAATGTTATCCACTGGCACGGTTGAAAAAACAAACCAGATGGTTTCACGAAAACGTCCAAACTGGTCCGCCTCAGTCGGAGCGGGCGATCGCCCGGTTTACCAAATTTGATTTGTTCAATTTTTAAAAAATAAAAAAAATGTACAAATAGTAGAAGAATCATGAAGCACAATGGTGAAAAAAAACCTTGATGAAGACCATAATGTTGGCCCGGCAACCAAAATTTCAAACATTTTCCTTCACATTTTACCATTTTTACATTTATCCTCGGTTTTGAAGAAAATATGAGCGGCTAGACGTTGGAACTGAGTGGTTTACCGCCCAAACCACTCAGTTTACCATTTAATAGTATCGATCAAATTCGAATTTCGTCATTTGAGCGATTTTCATGAGAATCGTAAAGCCAGCTTGGAGTGGTTCCAACGGTTCGTGGTCGGCGACACTGCTGCTAGCACATGGCTGGCTGCACGTGGTACACCAAAGTACTCCTATTGCCATCTAATCCATCGAGGAAAATTGCGTAATTTTGGTCACAGAACGGCGTCAAGGAGCACCGTGGCGCGCCCAATTGTATGGCAGATGTGGCCACAAAGTGCAGTCCAGCCGGAACCGTGCCATTGAGGGCCCGCATGCAGTCAGACAACCGAGTACGCACGTGTTGCTGTGCTCTCATGCACCCGTCTCGTACGTCTTGCTCCGTGAAAAGATGTCCGCGCGCCATTGCCATCTGGTTCGTGCATTGCACACTGAGGTTTGGTTTTCTTTTGGTTTACTGCTGGTTCGTCAAAAAATCACATACGGAGACTATACGAGCTACGGTGTATTATAATGTTATTATTACTCCCTCCGTTTTTGTCTTATCATGTGGGATTGGTTAATTAAGCGTTAAGAAACTAAACTTGCAGCAAGTAAACTTCAGCACATTCGTTGAAAAAGCGAGCTTTGTGGTAGGTATGTAATTTTGGTAATTTTGGTCATGTGATTCTTTTTTCTCTAAAATTTAAAGTTTGTTTCCCATGTGGGATTGGTTAACTGTTAAAAAAGTAATTAAACTTCCACAACTACAAATGTCATTTTACTAGTAGTACTGACTAAGGTTATTCATGCACTGCTTGTGGGGTCCACGATGTTTAGAATCTTTTTCATGGTCTTGATCGATACCTTGGGCAGTCTCCCTGTGGTGTATATAAAGGCCAGCAGGGGACCTTCATAAACCCACCAAATACTTTGCGGAAGAGCGAGCAGTGAGGCAAGGCAACGAACTGCAAGCAGTCGGCCGGAAAGCACAGGATGGCCTCAAAGCCCGGCCCTCTCAGTCGGTGGCCATGGCAAGACCTCGGAAATTACAAGGTACGACGTCATTGTGAATATACTCTTGCTTAATAGAGTACATCTGCTAGCTAGCTCCCTTGTTATTCAATCAGAGCCATGGTTCACGCAGTTAGAACTAACTAACTAGCATCAATCTGCAAATGTTGTTTCTGAAGTATGCGCTGCTAGCTCCATGGGCGGTGCGTAGCACGTACAGGTTCTTGACGAGCGGGAGCGAGGAGAGGGACCTGCTCAGCTTCTTCGTGTTGCCGGTGCTGCTGTTTCGGCTCCTCTACAGCCAGGTCTGGATCAGCGTCTCCCGTCACCAGACGGCCAGGAGCAAGCACAGGATCGTCAACAAGAGCCTCGACTTCGACCAGGTGGACAGGGAGCGGAACTGGTACGTGCTGTCGTCCACATCAACGTCTTTAATTAACCTACGAAGAAGAAAAACTTCAATCAATTAATGTGCTACTACAGAAAGAAATTCCCCCGTCTTGTCACCATCGATCGGCACATGAATGGATCGATTAATGAATGATTTCTCCGTGTGATGCACATGCAGGGACGACCAGATCGTGCTGACGGCGCTGCTGTTCTACGTGGTGCCGGTGGCGCAGGGGATGCCGTGGTGGAACTCCAAGGGGCTGGTGATGTCCGTGCTGCTGCACGCCGGCCCCGTCGAGTTCCTCTACTACTGGTTCCACCGCGCCCTGCACCACCACTACCTCTACTCCCGCTACCACTCGCACCACCACGCGTCCATCGTCACCGAGCCAATCACCTGTAAGCCGAGCCTGCATTCTTCAGCGTTGCCTGTGATTATTACTGGTTGAGAATTACTACTCAGCAAGTTAATCATGTAGTATAGAAATGTGATGGATTTGTTGCATGCAGCGGTGATCCACCCGTTTGCGGAGGAGCTGGTGTACTTCACCCTGTTCGCCATCCCGCTGCTGACCTTGGTGGGCACCGGCACGGGCTCCGTGGTGGTGGCCAACGGCTACCTCATCTACATCGACTTCATGAACTACCTTGGCCACTGCAACTTCGAGCTCGTCCCCAAGTTCCTCTTTGACTTCTTCCCGCCGCTCAAGTACCTCATGTACACCCCATCGTAAGTTGCTTTCTTCTTCCATTGATCTGTTCAACTTCAATCGCTGGTATAGTTGTGAACTTGATTTGATTGCTGATGTGAATGCATTTCTTCGTTCAGGTTCCACTCGCTGCACCACACCCAGTTCCGCACCAACTACTCGCTCTTCATGCCCTTGTACGACTACCTGTACGGCACGCTGGACAAGTCGAGCGACGACCTCTACGAGCGCACGCTGCACGGCCGCGAGGAGGCCCCCGACGTGGTCCACCTCACGCACCTCACCACGCCGGCGTCCATCCTCCACCTCCGCCTCGGCTTCGCCTCCCTGGCCTCCGCGCCGCTCGCCACCAGCCTGCGCATCTTCTCCAGGGCCGCGTACCCGCTCGCCGCGCTCGCATCGCGCATCGGCAAAACCTTCAGGGCCGAGGCCAACAGGATGGACAAGCTCAACATCGAGACCTGGGTCGTGCCAAGATTCACCTCACAGGTGCTGCTGGTAACTTAAGAGCATACATAATAATCACTTGATTAATTAGTGCCAACAGTTCAGCTCCTGTTCTTGCAAGGCAATGCAAGATTGAATTTGTTTGTTTTCTGGAGTGCAAAAACGGGGCCCTGAATACTTCTGTTCCTTGGGACATGCATGTGCAGTATCTGTCCAAGGATGGCGCGTACGCCGTCAGCCGTTTGATCGAGAAGGCTGTCTCCGACGCAGAAGCAAGTGGCGCCAGAGTCCTCACGCTCGGCCTCCTCAACCAGGTCCCCCTCCCTTTCATTACTCTGTTCTTCCTCCCAACTTACCCGTCTTCAATGTCTGTCCGCAGCACGACGCGTTCTTGATGAACTTCACCACACTAGCACCACAAAATTTACCATGCATGCTAGTAGTAGTATGGGTTCTGCAAGTTGCCAGTCGTTTCGTTTGCATCTCATAGCAGTAGAGTGCACTGGACCATCTCATCTCGCATTTAACCGTGTCATTGACGCCTCTTGAATTGGCCTAGTCAGCAGACGTTAGGTTCTTTCTGAAGAACTTCTGCAGATTTTTCATTTTCTTTAAGACAACAGTCAAACTTCACTATTGTAATACTACTTTGTAAACCTGGTCAATTCTGCAGTGCCTCTGATCCAATAATTTCAAATGCTGAATGTTGCCATTCTTCAGACTGAACAAACACAATTTCTGGAGTAAACTAACATGTAGTAACCCTGATGTTTAGCTCAGATGATGCTGATAACAGAGTGTTGCTTGTGTGTCCAGGCATACGAAATGAACAGAAACGGAGAGCTCTACGTGATCAGGAAGCCGAGCCTGAAGATCAAGATCGTTGACGGGGCCAGCTTGGCCGTCGCTGCCGTTCTCCACATGATCCCTGACGGCACAAAGGACGTGCTCCTCCTGGGAAGCGCAAGCAAGATGTCGTTCGTGCTCACTTTGGCCCTCTGTGAACGGGAAATGCAGGTAACTTACAGTACAATTGGGAGATTGGATTATTAGCACAATTTGCTTCAGTTTATGATGCTGATGAGGGCGATTTTACGATTGATCGTTTGGTTGAAGCAGGTTCAGATGGTGGATGAGTACTTGTACGACTGTCTGAAGCAGGAGCTGCGCCCGGAGATGCACAAGCATCTGGTCCTTTCTCGCAGTTACAGCAGCAAGGTACGTGGTAGAATCACCTGCTTAATTCGTTCTTCCAAATATTCTTGCTTCAGTTACAGCTTGGATGACTCTACTTCTTCGTCTGATCAAATGCTGTATGCAGGTGTGGCTTGTCGGCGACGGGCTGACAGATCAAGAACAGAGGAGAGCCAAAGAAGGCGTCCATTTCGTGCCCTACTCGCAGTTCCCTCCCAAAGCGATCCGCGACGACTGCGTCTACCACAGCACTCCGGCGTTGACAGTGCCAGACTCGTTTGAGAACCTCCATGCCTGCGAGGTACTCTGCTCGCCTCCGCTGTTACGCTTTATAGGTACCTGACGAGTGTTTGCCTGATGAGATGAGATATGCTAATTCGTTTGTGCGGTGCAGAACTGGCTGCCGAGGAGGGTGATGAGCGCGTGGCGCGCGGCGGGCATCGTGCACGCGCTCGAGAAGTGGGACAAGCACGAGTGCGGCGCCACGGTCACCGGCGTCGACAAGGCCTGGAGCGCCGCGCTTGCCCACGGCTTCCGCCCCTTCGACCACTGCACCGTGGCCAAGTAATTGATGGAATTTGCAGATGCGCACCAAGCGTGTCGCTCGGTTCATGCAGCCGTAGAATCTCTTCCAATATGCGCGGCTTGTTATCTCTCTTTTCTTATGTTCTGGGTCAAGAAATAGCCGGCGACTGAACATTGATCGTAGTGTAATCCCTCTTTCATAATCGTTACTATTACTACTCCTACATGATACTACTGTCTGTCTTCGTGTCCGGCTCAAAGTAAAAAGCACCCTGGCTTTTGCAAAAGAAGAAAAAGAAGAAAGAAGAGTAGCTACTTCACACGATTTCATTCGCCAAAAAAAAGGCACATGGTTTGATCTTGGCTTTTGCAAAAGAAGAAGAAGAAGAAGAAGAAAACTCAAAAAGAACGTTTGCTACTAATTTGTTGGGCTAGGAGAGCAGGCCGTAATTTCTCCTTCTCTATGGGCCGATTTTAACAATCCGAGCCCAGGGAGCTTTCGGTCTATGACGCGTGGCTCACCCGAGCGGCCACGAACTGGCAGTCCAACTCTGACTTCTCCCAGTTGGACTTTGGACCCACGCGCTCAGCTACCCATCCCACTCAAGAAGCAGCGAGCCAGCGACGGCCATCCAATTGGAAACCGACGGTCCGGATGCCCAACACGACTCCAAATTCGAGACGCTCCTCGGCCCATTCCCCACTTTGGGCCCCACGCCGCGCGCAACGCTGATAACGAGATCCCAACTGTCCCCGACACAACGGACGGCCCGGATCGCCCCCACGCCCGCTCCTTTCCGGCTCTTCCAACGCACGCGCTAAACACGCGCACGGGTCCATTCCAATTTCCAACCAGAACGACCAGCTCTGCGCGCCCGTGATGCCTCGACGGCGGCGCCGGCGCGGCGACCTCGCC
>LAPY01000118.1:177939-188550 GCA_000970635.1 Eragrostis tef | reverse complement strand
GGATGGCGGCGCCCAGTTCGACTACCGGAAGCTGTCGGGGATTATCATCCCGGGGTTCGCGTCCACGCAGCTGCGCGCGTGGTCGGTGCTCGATTGCCCCTACTCGCCCTTCGACTTCAACCCCCTCGACTCCGTCTGGCTCGACACCGGCAAGGTCCAAATCGCTACCTGTCCCATAACATCTCGTAATATCTGAGTCCTGTTTTGCAGTTTTAACTGTTGTCATTTGGGGGTTATATAAGTATGTGTATTAGTTCTCATAACAGCTTTGGTATACTTTCTTGTTCGCGTGGTGCACTCATAAACTCGACAGATCTCACTATGAGAAACCTAGCCATTAATCTGTCTCTGTACTTGCTTATTTTGAGTTGTCATCTAGTTGAATATTTGGACTTGGACTGGGGACCAGTTTTTGTTGTGATAATCTGGAACTGGACTGGAATCCTTTCTGGAAACGAGTGCCATGAAAGGCATATCAAACAAAAAGTTTGGAACAACTCTGGATACGTACAATGCTGCCAACTGCTTGACCTTCTATCCTCACTTTGCAGCAGCCAAAATTTAAAATGCTTAGCTTAGTTAGTGCATTTTAAATTTGCCACCACGAATAGCCATATGTCATTATTGTCATCACACAACAATGCCTTATTCATCCCAACCTATGCTAGGGCATGGTGTGGTGTTTGTCATAACAGAAAAAAAAAGGGTTGGAGTGTAGAGGCTATATGGGCTAGTATCCAGATGTGGTGGTTTTGACATGTTCGATATGATGCAGCTTTTCTCTGCGGTAAATTGCTGGCTTAAATGCATGCTGCTTGAACCTTATAACCAGACAGACCATCCGGAATGCAAATCGAGGCCCGATAGCGGTCTTTCTGCAATTACAGAGCTGGACCCTGGTTATATAACAGGTAAACTTAGCTTGCTTAGTTTTCTAAGTACAAATTTCAGATTCGATGCATGCATTTCGTAGCACAAATAGTCTGTCATGTTATAATACATTATTATTTGTGCCTTAAATCACATTAAGTCTGGCTGCTCCCAAAGTAAAGGAAATGAAGTTCATCTTTGGCATAGTTTTCTCTACATGTTTTGGCTAAAGGGCCCATGATAATTTACAGTGAGAATTCTTCTGATTTTTACATCAGTTCAGAGGTTGCACACTAAAATATGGAGTGGCAAGTTGTTATCACTACCTGCTAGTCAGGAAAGAATCATGTCTTGGCTCTGGCGTAAAATAAGGAGTGCAAATAATTTACACAGATACAATCTTCCAGCAATGGATGTTCTTGTTCAATATAACGTCAAAGATATGGTACAAGTTAAACTGTTGAGTGATGCTCCTGGGTTAGTTTCTGATATGAAAATGTTCTGAATCTTTTACTCCGTGCTGCCAATCAATGTGCATCTGTTAACAAATGGCACTATCCTGTATTTACTTTGACATAGAATGATACTGACATGATACGTTCAGTACTCATATTCGTTAGCACACCGTGAAATGACATTCATTCATGAAAAATTGAAAGACGGGAAGACAAAAATATAAGCTTATCTGATGTGTTTTTGTCGGACAAGGTTTCAGGTCCGCTCTCTTCAGTGTGGAAAGAATGGGTCAAGTGGTGTGTAGAGTTTGGTATTGAAGCTAATGCTATTATTGCTGTTCCTTATGATTGGAGGCTACCCCCGTCGATGCTTGAGGAGAGGGATCTGTACTTTCACAAATTAAAGTTTGTAACACTTGACTCATCTTGCTATTTAGCATCCGGTTTCCTCAGCTGATCGGTTTCTTGATCTTTTGGTGCTTTTACAGTAACTCTAGGATTGTTTCCTCTGGCACCATATGAATAACTAAATATAAAGGAGAGTTTACGCACAAGAAGAACTAGAGGAAAGAATTAGGTTACAGTTGTTTATATTATTTTAATGACTTGCACTTTATCCACCAGCATATCTGCGAGCACTTCTGATATGCATGTATCATAAGCCAACCTCAGACTTAACTTTTAGTGGTACATGAAATGACAAAATGTGCAGTCTTTCATGTTCTTGCAATTTCCAAACGACCAATTTCCAGAATGATAAGCTTTGGTACGAGATTTTAATTTTACCATAACTGTGTTAATTTTATTCAAGCTAATAAGGATTAGCTGAAACAATGAAAAATAATCCATGCCGAGAATAGGTGTGTAAAAGAAGGTGAATCTTTGTTGCATGTGGAGAGAAGTGGTTTTTTTATTGTCATGAAACCTTTTTGATGCAGGTTAACTTTCGAAATTGCTTTAAAACTTCGAGGAGGGCCATCATTGGTGTTTGCTCATTCAATGGGAAACAATGTGTTTCGGTACTTTTTGGAGTGGTTGAAACTAGAAATTGCTCCCAAGCATTACATCCAATGGCTTGACGAACACATCCACGCGTACTTTGCAGTTGGTATATTAACGAGAAAGAAATCTAATTGAGTACCCTCACGATTTTATTATCTTCATGCTTTCTGTTTTTGCTTGTGCTGTCAGGGGCTCCACTTCTCGGATCTACTGAAGCAATTAGAGCAGCTCTTTCTGGAGCAACCTTTGGTCTTCCAGTCAGTGAGGTCAGCTGTTCTATGAATTTTATTTTTATCTCAATAATTTGTATCATCAAGTGCCTTGTTCTGCTATTACAGGTTTCAGTTTTACCCCCTTTTTCTATGAGCTGTGACAGTGCTGAATTTATGTTTTTGCAGATGATGGTTCTGTTTTGTGATACTCAGTCAGTAGATTTATTTCCTAATTATGTAACTTATCGCCTTGTACTTAGGTGTGCGTTTTTTCTCATTATTGTGCTCTTGATGCTTATCTAGGGCTCCCAATCTTGAGGTTAGGGTCCTAGATGACTAGATGTTCATGACCTCACATGAAGTATGGTCTTGGTTGCTTGTTGTCCCTTCTAGTACCTGCAGTGTTGCTAAGCGCACTGTGCTATTAATGTTTTAGAGACTATCTTTAAGAAGTCTAATTGTGTTCAGACTTTGTATCTGTCACTATTCTCCATTTAGTTTGCTCTCTTCGTTTGTCATGTTTGTCAGTGTATTAAAACTACTGTCTTCGTTTAGTTTGCTGTCTTCGTTTGTCACGTCTATCAGTATAATTCTCTATTTTTCACTCATCTAGAACTACTGTTTTTTTCCCCCTTTTTTCAGGGGACAGCACGATTAATGTTCAATTCATTTGGTTCTTCATTATGGCTTATGCCATTTTCCAAATACTGCAAAGCTGATAATATATACTGGAAGCATTTTTTTGAGGGAAAGGGAGGGTGTGCCCACAGACAACAATGTGATGAAATGGAATATATTTCAGACTACTCTGGTTGGCCCACAGACCTTGTCAGTATTGAGGTTCCTACAGTTCGAGGTTCTTTGTAGAAATCACTTTTGTTTCCTTGCTGTGATGTTTACGGTTTTGCTTTTACTAAGCAGATCTATCTTTTCTTTTCTTTCCTGCTTTCTCCTGACAGAAATGTCGGCATACCCATCCATTACAGATATAACCGAGAACATGACATCGTTAATGGAGTGTGGAAAGCCAACTCTCTTGTCTTTTTCTGCCAGAGAAGTTTCGGATGGTACCTTGTTTAAAACAATAGAGGATTATGACCCTCAGAGCAAGGCACTTGTACATCAGCTTGAGAAGTAAGTGTTATTTTAGTCATTTTCTGTTCCTTCACATATCCTTGGCTTTCTATTGGACAAGTAAAATCTATGCTAGTGGAGGAGACCATTGGCTCTTCCTCAGAAGCGAGAAAAAAAATCCTTGAACGCCCGGAACAAATTTAGCTTTAGTGTCAAACATACATCCTTGCCTTGTAAATCAAGGTTAGGCAAGGGAATCAAGCATGCCTGGAGCCCATGTTGCTACACCAAATTTCCCACACCAAGCAATAATCAAAATATGTTTTCTAAGACCATGTCCTTCGAACTATGTTGATCTCAGGTACTACCAGGGTGACCCAGTTCTCAATCCTCTCACACCCTGGGAAAGACCCCCAATAAAGAATGTATTTTGCATTTACGGGATTGATTTAAAGACAGAGGTATAACTTGGGACTTCTTATAATTTGTAAAATCGCCATGATTCACAGTGTGATTCCATGATTCATGGTTTTTAATCAAGCAGGTCGGATACTACTTTGCGCCAAGTGGCAAACCATACCCAGATAACTGGATAATAACTGATGTAATTTATGAGTTTGAAGGGTCTCTACTGTCAAGGCAGGTATCATTCATCTATGTAGTCTTGTTTCAGGATGTTTCCATAGTCTTTCTGTCAATGGCTCAATCTCTGAATAGATTTGCCGAGGAGTTCTTTGACTTCAGCTTGTTTCATCTTATCCAAATGGATTTTTCTATGCAATCATCTTTATTTACAAAGAAAATAATTGCACATCCGGTATTAATTATAATTGGTGAGCACTTCCTAGATATTCATGTTCACTTTCTCTGTTGCTGTGTGTGAAGTTTCCAATGTTTGGAATCTTTACGAAGTTCTGCAAAAGTTTGGGATAAAAGCAGCAGTGCTTAAAAAGAATTTAGTTTACAGAATAGTTTAAATATCTCTTTTTATTTCTGGATAATACTATCGCATTCTTATTTTTGAGTAATACAATGTTAACGTCAATAGTTTTCCTTATTTGCTATTGAACAAGTTAGCAATCCCTTATCTGCTATTAATGAGCCTGGATGGTATGCGGGGCCTCCAGTCTCATTGACAGTGGTAGACAAGGGATTCTGGAATTTGCAATGGTAGGCAAAAGGTATACCTTTTTTGTGCCTGAAATTTACCTGATGGCACCATTATAATGTTATTGCTTTTTCTTACCAGATCTGGTAATTCTGTTTCTGGAAAGCCTAACAATATCAGTGGTGATGGAACGGTATGTGTTACCAAATGAAATTGTACTACAAGTCTACTTATTTTTTGAATTATGTGAACTGGTTTGTTTGAGAAACTTAAGAGCTGCTTCATGGCAGGTATCCTACAACTCTCTATCATGGTGCAAGAATTGGCTTGGACCAAAAGTGAACATAACGAGGGCTCCACAGGTATCCTATTTCTGCATTCTGCTAGTTCTGTGGGCATGACAAATTTGAGGCCTGGATATTCATATCATTTTTAGATTAAATGTACCATCATTGTTTATTCACGTAGTATTATCGGAGTTGTAATGTGCCCTTCCTAATTCTTGCCTCCTACACTTTATGCAGGCAGAACATGATGGTTCTGACTTACAAACAAGCATGAATATTGAGCATCATCATAGCCAGGATATAATCCCAAACATGACTAGAGCTCCACATGTGAAGTATATAACGTACTATGAAGATGCTGAAAGTATCCCAGGATGGAGAACAGCAGTCTGGGAGCTTGATAAAGGTGCATATCTAGAGTTTATTTTCCTAATTCATATTGTACTTTGGTGGTTATGCTTTTCATTATTACTTGCCAACTGCCATTGCCACATTGCTTTCCTGTGAGGATCCTCATAGAAAGTTAATAAGGATTTGCCTTTTTGGCGCATAATGCATGTTACACAGTCGCGCATATCTGTTGGTGTGCACTGTTTTCCATGAACTACGTTCTCCTTAACTAATAAAGTGCTTTTAACAGCAAATCACAGGAATATCTAGTGTCAAACATACATCCTTGCCTTGTAAATCAAGGTTAGGCAAGGGAATCAAGCATGCCTGGAGCCCATGTTGCTACACCAAATTTCCCACACCAAGCAATAATCAAAATATGTTTTCTAAGACCATGTCCTTCGAACTATGTTGATCTCAGGTACTACCAGGGTGACCCAGTTCTCAATCCTCTCACACCCTGGGAAAGACCCCCAATAAAGAATGTATTTTGCATTTACGGGATTGATTTAAAGACAGAGGTATAACTTGGGACTTCTTATAATTTGTAAAATCGCCATGATTCACAGTGTGATTCCATGATTCATGGTTTTTAATCAAGCAGGTCGGATACTACTTTGCGCCAAGTGGCAAACCATACCCAGATAACTGGATAATAACTGATGTAATTTATGAGTTTGAAGGGTCTCTACTGTCAAGGCAGGTATCATTCATCTATGTAGTCTTGTTTCAGGATGTTTCCATAGTCTTTCTGTCAATGGCTCAATCTCTGAATAGATTTGCCGAGGAGTTCTTTGACTTCAGCTTGTTTCATCTTATCCAAATGGATTTTTCTATGCAATCATCTTTATTTACAAAGAAAATAATTGCACATCCGGTATTAATTATAATTGGTGAGCACTTCCTAGATATTCATGTTCACTTTCTCTGTTGCTGTGTGTGAAGTTTCCAATGTTTGGAATCTTTACGAAGTTCTGCAAAAGTTTGGGATAAAAGCAGCAGTGCTTAAAAAGAATTTAGTTTACAGAATAGTTTAAATATCTCTTTTTATTTCTGGATAATACTATCGCATTCTTATTTTTGAGTAATACAATGTTAACGTCAATAGTTTTCCTTATTTGCTATTGAACAAGTTAGCAATCCCTTATCTGCTATTAATGAGCCTGGATGGTATGCGGGGCCTCCAGTCTCATTGACAGTGGTAGACAAGGGATTCTGGAATTTGCAATGGTAGGCAAAAGGTATACCTTTTTTGTGCCTGAAATTTACCTGATGGCACCATTATAATGTTATTGCTTTTTCTTACCAGATCTGGTAATTCTGTTTCTGGAAAGCCTAACAATATCAGTGGTGATGGAACGGTATGTGTTACCAAATGAAATTGTACTACAAGTCTACTTATTTTTTGAATTATGTGAACTGGTTTGTTTGAGAAACTTAAGAGCTGCTTCATGGCAGGTATCCTACAACTCTCTATCATGGTGCAAGAATTGGCTTGGACCAAAAGTGAACATAACGAGGGCTCCACAGGTATCCTATTTCTGCATTCTGCTAGTTCTGTGGGCATGACAAATTTGAGGCCTGGATATTCATATCATTTTTAGATTAAATGTACCATCATTGTTTATTCACGTAGTATTATCGGAGTTGTAATGTGCCCTTCCTAATTCTTGCCTCCTACACTTTATGCAGGCAGAACATGATGGTTCTGACTTACAAACAAGCATGAATATTGAGCATCATCATAGCCAGGATATAATCCCAAACATGACTAGAGCTCCACATGTGAAGTATATAACGTACTATGAAGATGCTGAAAGTATCCCAGGATGGAGAACAGCAGTCTGGGAGCTTGATAAAGGTGCATATCTAGAGTTTATTTTCCTAATTCATATTGTACTTTGGTGGTTATGCTTTTCATTATTACTTGCCAACTGCCATTGCCACATTGCTTTCCTGTGAGGATCCTCATAGAAAGTTAATAAGGATTTGCCTTTTTGGCGCATAATGCATGTTACACAGTCGCGCATATCTGTTGGTGTGCACTGTTTTCCATGAACTACGTTCTCCTTAACTAATAAAGTGCTTTTAACAGCAAATCACAGGAATATCGTTAGGATGCCAGTACTAATGCGTGAATTGTGGCTGGAAATGTGGCATGATATGCACCCTGAGTCAAAATCGAAATTCGTGACTAAAGGTTTGCTTCAACTTGACCTCCTTGAAATGTATTTTTGTTCCCTGTTTTGACTCAGTTTTGAAAGTCACTAACAAAGGTGGATAAACAGCTTTCCGTGGTCCATTAAGAAACGAAGATTGTCGCTGGGACTATGCAAAGGCTCGGTGTGGCTTTCCAGAACATTGCGAATACAGGTCTGCAACCCAGTTTTCCATTGCTTCCTGTGTTCCATTTCAGTTTTGGCAAGGGCATTTTAAACTGACTGAAAATTCAGGTACACGTTTGGAGATGTCCATCTGGGAATGAGCTGCAGACTTCGAAATACTTCATCTAACCTCCTTCAACAGTATCTCTGAAGTATGTGAATCCTTGCACTAGTTTTATTTCATTTTTCCCTGTGGCAAAACTACACCTGACATGTTCTATTGACATGCTGCAGATTCTTTTGGCTGAACCTCACACATGCGGATAATATTGATTGCCCATTTTTGCTTGGCAGTGAGAACACTTGGCACAGTGGATCTAGGATAAAAAGGGTCCAAACTAAGCTCTTGAAAATCTTGATGAGAAAACTTTAACCAACACGCTTCCATAACTATTTTGGCTGAAGATGGGAAGTCATGCCATTTCCAGGACTATAGTTTTCCATAGCACCTGTGTTCAACCACATGTAAAGCATTTAGCAAGCAAATGATTCCGGTGTCTTGCAGGTGCATGCGATCACACTGATGTGTATAGTAAACACGGGCAGAATTAACCGTTCTGAAGAATGGTACGTGCTCTAGCTGTCAGAAAATGTAGCACTCTCGCTTAGCCACATTAGGCGACATTTATGCTGTAGGAAATTAGCGTTCACCACTCAGCTATATTGACAGTTGATTGCTGTGGTGCACCTCCCGTTGTGAAATTTGCTTGATGTCAAATGGATTAGCTTTTTGGCATGATGAACAATATGACCGGATGGATACTGTACGAGCTCCTGTAAATGCATAAACTCATATGTTTCCCCTTTCTGGGGTAAAATTTGATGAGTGCGTCATTTTCGTTATAATTTATACATTGATTGATGTTCTTTTTAACATTTTGTCGATTCCATTCTGTAGTTCACTCTAGTAGTGTCTTCTGACATGATGATAACGCAAGCTACCTCATCATTACCTCTGCAGCAAGTATAGTTCGTGCCATGGAAGAATTACCTGATCGTTTCGCTATATTGCAGCGGCTTCTTTGCAGCAGCTACAGTGTTTTAATTATTTTTTCTGCAGCCGCTATAGTGTTTCTGCAGCCACTACAGTGTTCACAGTTATTTTTCTGCAGTCGTAGCCTGCCGAACACACTGAATGTTTTTTTGTGTTTCATTACTACCAGTTCCAGGTTCGTCATGTTTATAGGAGCACATAAAAAAATGCAAATTGCACGTGAAGTTCGTTGTTGTCCGCCTCCTGTCTCTGTCTTGTGTTGGATTAAGCAGCGCGCGCATCAAATGCGAAAGCGAAAGCAAACGCGCACGAGGCCATTACTGTATCTGTTGGTTCTCCGATCAACTTGGCTCGCACGCCAGTACGCCACCACACTTCTAGATGATTAGTGGCGCGTCAGGCGTCACGTCACGATGGTACAGTAATTTCTCTTCCAGAAACGCAATCACAAGTTTCTAGCGCCAAACTACCCGAACCAGGCAAGCCAACCACGCGTCGGAGTAGTAGTATTGGAGCCCTCCTCCAGTTTTTCTGTCTAGAGGATCCCCGTTCTCTCCCGGACACGCGCTTGGAATCCTCCACGAAAGCAACCCGCCTACCGGCCCAGCCTAACCGCCGCGGGCGCCACCAGATCCCCATCAAACGGCCACGAGGACCCCAACAAGCTCAAACCGAACCCCCTTCCCCTCCCACGAAACAGCCACGCGCGTTCCAATTTAGACCAGACGGCTCCAGAAGCTTCCTCCATTAATCTAAGGTCAATCTCTGTTGCTTTATTTATCGCTCCCGACCCCGTCTTCCCCAGATCCACGCGTTTTGTTGCCCCTGCGTGTTTTCGTTTCTGATTCCGGCGGCGAAGTTGGCGAGATTTGCTCCCATCTGCACGGAGACCGGCGCAATGGCGGAGGTAAGGATCTTCCCGTTCTGTTCAATTGCCTGATCGATTTGTTGTTTGGTACGCGCCATCAGTTCAGTCGCACGGCGCGATGTGGAGAGAGCTGAGATCTCATCTGACTGTTGGCTGTTAATGGCGGCAGGAGGGGTACAAGGTGACGCTGAACGTGTACGACCTGAGCAACGGCCTCGCGCGGCAGCTCTCCACCTCCTTCCTCGGCAAGCCCATCGAGGCAATCTGGTGACCTCGCCGCGTTCCCTTCCCTCATCCTCGGATCTCAACCAATAAACGTGTATGGTTTGCCTAACTGGTTGTGGGATTCCCGTTTCCGCAGGCACACGGGCGTGGTGGTGTACGGGAACGAGTACTACTTCGGCGGCGGGATCCAGTCGTCGCCGGTGGGGACGACGCCGTACGGGCGGCCGATGCGCACCGTGGAGCTGGGCGTGACGCACATCCCGCAAGAGGTGTTCGAGGACTACCTCCGCGACATCGCGCCGCGCTACACGGCCGAGACGTACCGCCTGCTCACCCACAACTGCAACAACTTCAGCAACGAGGTCGCGCAGTTCCTCGTCGGCGTCGGCATCCCGGAGTACATCCTCAACCTCCCCAACGAGGTCATGTCCAGCCCCATGGGCCCGCTCATCATGCCCATGATCCAGAACCTTGAGGCCACGCTCCGCAGCAACACCGCGCCGCAGGCCACGCAGTTCGTGCCCACCCCCGCCTCCGTCTCCGTGCCGCCCCAGCCACAGAAAACGGCCCCGGCCGCGGGCTCCGACACCAAGCGCGAAGCCCCACCGGCACCGGCAGCGGAGGAGAAGAAGGCTGCGAAACAAACAACAGCTCCCGCTGCTGACCCGCTCGGGAGCGCGAGGGGCAAGGTGCAGGAGGAGGTGATGAGGGAGTTCGCGGCGATCATGGCTAAAGGCTCGCC
>LAPY01000118.1:152330-168252 GCA_000970635.1 Eragrostis tef | reverse complement strand
CATTATACGAAGTTATACGAGATGTATGAAGAGCGCTTGAAGCACCCGCACTCAATGGACTCTGAGGGTTCACAGCTTCTTGATGCTAGTAGAATGGCTCTTCTCAAGTCAGCAGCAACAAACCATGCAGGGTGAATCCCCTTCCTCTTTTTTTCTCCTTACACACCTGTGCAAAAGGAAAACAAGAGGCATTAAAGCGAATGTGTTTATAGTATGCTCACTAATTTTATCATTTCTTGGAAATAGGCAATTAGTTCCTGGAACTCCTGGAAGCGTTTCTACAACTCTGCAGCAAATCCAGGCTCGGAATCAGCAAACAATGGTGGGTTATTGGTCCCGTATTGTATGTTCTACTCGTTCAATAGATATATGCGCTGATATCTCAAATGTTCTTTTCTAACAGGACATTAAGAGTGAAGGTAGCATGGGAGTACCCCAAAGATCATTGCCTATGGATCCATCGTCTTTGTATGGACAGGGAATAATTCAGCCTAAACCTGGGTTGGGTGCTGCAGGTGTGCCTATTACCCTGTGTTACGAGTTCCCCTATGTCACTAAAGCTATTTCTCCGCTATAAAGGCACCTTTTTTGTAGAACAGCCTACCCTTGCCTCTGCAGATATGTGCTACTCCACCATGAACAAATAAGTGACGTTTCAGACATAAAACATGGTCTGCAAAACGTAGCTTCGGCCACTAGTTTCTGTTGTAACACTAACATTATGTAATTACTATTTAAGATAAATCTAGTCATATATCAAATGTTCACTTTAAATATAGAAAGTGGTACTGATGTCAATTTTATGACACTCTGACTTCATGGAACCTAAACTTATTTGTGACAGGAGGCAATAATAGCAATTTATGTTTCTAACTTTCAAAGTTGCTTGTATGTTAGTAACTACAGTTCACTGTTCTATCTTTACCCTGGAAATAACTCCTGATATTACTAGAATGACATGTGGATTAGTTGGCTTGTCAAACATTTTAATGCCTAAGATTGTGATATGCCAGTACCTCTTGCAACAGATGGATTTTTTTTGAAATAGAAACAGATGGATATAATGGCCACTAAATAGCTAATTACCTTTTTCCTTTCTTGCTTGTGCGCGCGTGTGTGTGTGCGTGTGTGTGCGTGCGTGTGTGTCAGGTGGGTTAATGGGGACTGTCTCTTGTAAATAACATGAAAGCTTCATTTCAAGACGTTTTACATTTATTTGGTATATTCTTCCTTTCTTGAGTTGCCATCTGTTGCCAGCAGGACTGAACCAAGGTGTGAGTAGTTTACCCTTGAAGGGTTGGCCATTAACTGTAAGCTTCACGATAATCTATTACCTTATTTGTTCATTATTTTTTTAATTTGGAATCTAACCTCCCATTATTATTGATGATACCATCCTACAGGGAATTGACCAACTGCGACCAAATTTAGGTGCTCAAATGCAGAAGCCATTTCTTTCAACACAATCACAGTTTCAACTTATGTCACCGCAACAACAGCAGCAATTTTTAGCACAGGCCCAAGCACAAGGGAACCTTAGCAACTCCTCTAATTATGGGGATATGGATCCCCGCAGACTTACAGCACTTGCCAGAGGTGGCTTGAACGGTAAAGATGGACAACCTGCTGGAACTGATGGATGCATCAGTTCACCTATGCAATCCAGTTCGCCGAAAAAAGGGAACCTTAGCAACTCCTCTAATTATGGGGATATGGATCCCCGCAGACTTACAGCACTTGCCAGAGGTGGCTTGAACGGTAAAGACGGACAACCTGCTGGAGCTGATGGATGCATTAGTTCACCTATGCAATCCAGTTCGCCGAAAGTCAGACCAGACCAAGAGTACCTCATGAAGGTTGGCTTGCTTTAGAAATGTGCTTTCTTTGCGTTGAGTTTTAGTATTTAAGTTTTTATAGTGGCACTTTTTTGCTGGAGCTAACCTGTCTGAAAAATTCCCAGATGCAGCAGACATCTTCGCAGCAACCGCAGGAGCAGCAGCAGCAGCAGCAGAGCCAGCAGCAACAAATGCAACAGGTACTGACACGTATTTCATGTTATATTCTTGAATGTTGGTTTACTTGTGGACCCCTGCTGAATTGAAACTGCAAATCTTCCCTGCAATAACACCGTGTTTTCTGCTTCCACTGTTGTACTTGTCTTGCTTTCCATGAGGATACGGTGGTCTTTTTCAGTTACATCATGGTTTTTATGACAATCACATGAACTCCTTGACTTAGGAATAGTTTTCTTCAAAATGATGCCAAAAGAGAGTATCGTAAAACAAGTGACATATGAAGATCATTGCTAGCGGCATTTGAGTCAGCAGAGTATGACATTAGGATTCTAAATTATTGCAAATATCCTAGGATAATAAATGTTAAAAGTATCTCTCATTACATTTAATGCGTATATTCAGTGTGTTGTCGGTACGGTAAGAGCTAGTGAAATCATCTAGGACAGATGCTATGTTTTTTGTATACCGTATGGTAAAAAATGGTGAGATCAGCAGGGAACATTGTTGTGAATGAACTCCATGAGACCATGGCATTGAATACTTATATTTGAGGCCGGTTTGACACATATGACTCGTAAATTTGCATACTGTAATAGAAATTGTTCCCTTGATGGGTGCATGCTATTATTCTTGGCAAACCGTTTCATTATTTGAAGGACTAATACCAAGCAGTGTGCTATTTGTCCTTATTAGTACTTTCAGTTGCTTTAGTTGCCTGTAATTTGGTTCCCAAGAACTGACATGTTTGATTATTATTTTATATATGCTCATTGTTCTATAATTATTTGTTATATCCAGAATAATAGAAAAAGAAAGCAACCTACGTCATCAGGACCAGCAAATAGTACTGGTACAGGAAACACGGTGGGTCCTTCAGGCAATTCTCCACCATCTACACCATCCACACATACCCCTGGGGATGGACTTGGAATGGCTGGTAATGTGCGCGATGTTCCGAAGAATTTAATGATGTATGGTGCGGATGGAACTGGACTTGCCTCTTCATCAAATCAAATGGTTACAGCTTTTACTCTTCATTTAAAGTATACACCTGGATGTATATTATGATTATCACAAATTATATACTCCCTTCATTCAAAATTATAAGTCATTCTAGCCTTCTCAACTTTTCTAGAATTATAAGTCATTCTCACTTCCCAATGCACCTTTCTCTCTTCCCCATACAACTCTATCTCTATCTCTCTCCTCATTTTTTGTGCACCCACCTTTTTCACTTCTCCTTAATCTTCATGCCCAGAGCCAAAACGACTTATAAAATTGAACGGAGGGAGTAGGTGAGTAACACAAGTCATTGTACGTGACAGGATGATTTGGAGCATTTTGGTGATGTTGGCTCTTTAGATGATAATGTTGAATCCTTCTTATCCAATGATGACGGAGATGCCAGGGATATTTTTGCTGCACTCAAAAGAAGTCCTGCAGAGCCTAATCCAACAGCTTCTAAAGGTGATATTTCTCAAACATGCAAAGTAAATTGTTCTCAAACATCAAATGACAAGTCCTTTCGATTTTAGGTTTTACCTTCAGTGAAGTAAATTGTTGGCGCACGAGCAACAGTAAAGTTGTTTGCTGCCATTTTTCCTCTGACGGCAAGATTTTGGCTAGTGCTGGACACGAAAAGAAGGTAGCAAATGTCATGCGATCATGAGTTTTGTTCTATTCAAACTGAGACCTCCTTTTGCATATCTGATGTTTCTGAATATGGCATGCTTGGTTACTTTTGTAGGCTGTGCTTTGGAACATGGAAAATCAACACACACAATATCTTTCAGAAGAGCATGCTCTTATTATTACTGACGTCCGTTTCAGACCTAACTCTAGTCAGCTGGCCACGTCATCTTTTGATAGAACCATTAAGCTATGGAATGTTGCAGATGTAAGTTGTGTTTACATGTCCTTAGGCAATAGGGTGACTGTCTGTTGGACCCCCATAACAATATTATATGCTTAAATCTGCACCAGTACAGATATGAGCAGCTGTTCCATATTAACCACGTCTCAAAAATGAATAAGTTCCAAGCATAGCACCGATGAATTAGCGTGTAAATATATAACTTTCCCCCCATTCTGTGTCTTGACCTGCAATTTGTAATGTACTATGAACATCCTAACCCTATATATGAATCCATGGTAATTGATTAAGCATGTGCTCCATGTGACCAGATTTGATTATTGAGTTTGAAATATTGGATATCTACTTGTGTTTAATACAGTCTTTGCTCATGTGGCGTTTTTTGCAGCCTGGATTCTCCCTGCATACGTTTACTGGGCATGGCTTCCAGGTTACGTCATTAGATTTTCATCCAAAGAAGACAGACCTTTTGTGCTCTTGTGATGGCAGTGGTGAAATCAGGTACTGGAATGTGACCCAGCCTACGTGTATGCGTGCCATGAAGGTTAGTAATGTCATCCCATTTTTACCACCTGGCAATTCCTAAATTATTGCGAGGAAAAAGAAATTATCGATTTAGTGATTCAGTAGCTCTAATGTTGCCTGACTCTGTTTTCTTTGTATAGGGTGGCACTGCTCAAGTGCGATTTCAACCTAATACCGGGCAATATCTAGCCGCAGCTGCTGAAAATGTGGTTTCCATATTTGATATTGAGACACACAGCAAAAAATACACACTGCAGGTTCTGTTCTTGTATACCAGCATAACTTCTTTTTCTATCGTACATATTATTGCTTAACTAGAACCTTGCACATATGCATATCATCCTGTATGACATCATTTTATTGTTGTGCATTATTGTCTTCTCTTTTGTGGTGAATCTGTTCTTTTTTCTAGGTTTGACCTGTACTTGCTTGGGCTTTGCTTTTGCATGTAACTTGAACCTAATTACTCCATTTTTAATCTCAGGGCCATAACACAGATGTGCAGTCAGTGTGCTGGGACAACAGTGGGGAATACCTTGCCTCTGTCAGTCAGGACCTAGTTAAGGTGTGGTCAGTATCATCAGGAGAGTGCATTCATGAGCTTAGCTCTAATGGAAACAAGTTCCATTCTTGTGTGTTCCACCCGAGCTATACCAATCTCTTGGTGATTGGAGGCTACCAGGTAATTTACTGCCGCGTATAATTATCTCTTGATTAATTGAGTTTGATCTTTTTGAGGAAGTTTGTAACTCTGTATGTTTGTAGTTGTATGCCTAAATTTTTCGCCTAGATATCCTTTGCCATTTTTGTTTCATCTTTGTTGACAAGTCTGCATAAAGTACAGCCGATATTGGACAGTTAGCAGACTCCTATATATCAATGAGGTGCAAGAGATGTAGTGTCAATTCTAGTTCAGATGTCATGGAATCACAGAGTGCACATTCAGCAGCTCTGATCGCACTGACCTGTGTAGCTAGTTTAGCAGATTTCTTTTTAACATAGAGGTGCAAGAGGAAGCTTGTTAATGCATCCTGTAGTGCCTAGCTATGTTGTTGGAATCTCCAAACTGATTCAGCAATTCTGATCACTTGCGTAGCTTGTTTCTAGAAGTTTCTCATGCGTATTATGATATTGTAGTCTCTGGAGCTGTGGAACATGGTGAAGAACCAGAGCATGACGGTACAAGCTCATGAAGGTCTAATCGCGGCATTGGCGCAATCGCCGGTGACTGGAATGGTGGCTTCTGCGAGTCATGACAATTCTGTGAAGTTGTGGAAATAACAATAACCGGAATAACCATGCATCTAGATAGTTCTTTTTTTTCCTAGGTACTTGGTATTTTCTCCGGCTGATGCATAAAATGAGGGGGAGCTGGGTATGGTGAGTGATTGTGTTGTACTCCGGCAAATAAGGAAGAGTAGTAGCCTACGGTGGTTGAGATGTGGAGTGCTGATTGCAGTGCGTTTGTGGACGTTTTTTTTTTAAAAAAAAAATTAGTGGACGGGATGTATTTGCCTCGATAGAGTCGTTTAGCTTAGAAACAAGAAAGAAAAATAGAACAAAGGCTTAAAGTGGCCGCTTGTTTTATTTTATTTATGTTGTATCATACTCTCTCCGTTCTTTTTTATATGACACCATTGACTTTTTTCGTTACTTTGACCCTTCGTCTTATCTATAAATATTTGTGTAAATAACTAAGTGTATGAGTTAGCTTTAAAGTGCTTTTGATGGTGAATCTAAAGATATTCATTTCACGTTTAAAAAGTTGGTCAAAGTTTAATAAAAAAATCAACGGTGTCATATAAAAAAGAACGGAGGGAATATGTAAACTGTAACATTCCCTGGTTCTATTGGAACTCGCTACAATCTGCCTCTGGCAACAAGTTGGAAATTTGAGAATGTTGTGATTCACTTGCACAATAAAGGCCTTGAGGAAGCACATTATCTTGGAATAAATCGTAAGTTGATTGTATCAATAAAACTCGCATGCTATTATAGTATATCAAGGTTGTCAACTCTCGTTGATTGTGGACGAGGAAGGTAGAAATGGGAAGGTGATCAAGGGACAAATCTTGGCATTTAATTAACAAGAAACGACAGCCTGGTTTCTGGTAACAACAGGTTCTATATAATGCAGTGTTCGCCGGGAGTACCAGGCCCAGAGAAACCATTGTTTATAACTGGTGGAAGGAGGTGGACCTCGACACTGAGAATTTGACCTTTGCCGGCAATGATGTCAAAGAAGTCATCTTTGTTTCCTCTTCTTGCGGTCTTTGCGCTTCTTGTTTCATCCTCTTTTGCATCAAATGTTGTTGCGTCAGGTAATGGTGTTTGCTGCTTTCTTGGTCGTACAAACGGATGAACTGCAGTGTTGCATCTTCTTATAACCGTACTTGCTTGCCTGTAGCCATGGCGCCCGCGAACGTTGTGGTCCCACAGGACGGCGAAGCCTATTGCGAGGTGATGGTGCCCTGCAACATACCCAAGTGCACCTTGCTCTGCCTCAGCCACGAGCTCGATTCGGAGCTGGGTTTCTGCACCTTGAAGCCCGATTTACAGGTCTACTGCTGCTGCCGCGTCCCAGACCCCTGAAACTCTTCTTCTGTTGTCTGCAACCACGAATGAATACACGTGTATTCACGTGCAAGATCCTGAGGACAAAGTTTGGAATCGCAAAGTGCTAATAAATTTTTAATTTTGTGTGACCCCTACCACAGTGTACTTCCCAGAAAAAAAAAGATGTGCAAATGGTGTACTTCCTGGTTTCGTATGTTCGTTTCATGCATCTTCACAGCGCGTGTTTGCGCACGCCGTGGCAACGCCCGACCGGCCAGCGCATCACGCTCGGGTTTGCCGATCCCCGCGCGCGGCGGCGGCGGCTCTTTGCGAGATGGTGTGTGGGGTCACAGGGCCATTCTTCATGCTGCGCCTGAACGGAAGTCAATGTCTGTTTTGGTCTACGCATTGTTTTTTTTTTCGGTGGGGTCTACGCATTTTTTTTATCTGGAACGGCATGCTAAAAGATCGTCCTCATTTCTTTTTTTATTCTTATCAGTGCTATAAAAAATGCGTAAAAGATCGTCCACTTTTCTTAGTATATGATAATATGATATAGTACTCAAGAAAATAGTACCTAGATCAACCCATGATGGCTGCTGTGGAAGGTATACAAGATGTTAGTAACGCATTTTGGATTATTATTTTTTTATTAAAAAAATGAGCCTGCGACGTTGACTTTAGCAACAAGCTGTATATATATAACGCAGCGATGCTCACCGGAGCACAGCGTAAGAAAAATCAGAAGAAAGCTGGTTGAACGAGAGAAACATAAATATTGCGGGCGGCAATGGCCATTTTTCCTGAGGTGTCAAGGAAAATGCCGTCTATCTTGGCCCTTGTCGTTGCAGCACTTCTTGTTTCCTCCTGTTACGCTTCAAGACAATCTCCAGCAGGTAAGTCAAATCCTTTCCGGTGCCTGATCAGCAAGTTCAATCTCTGTACGCATGTACTGTGTGAGGTGATGGATGGGTTGCATGCGCAGGGGCAGGGCCGAAGGGGATCGTGATACAGGACGACCCCAAGTGCGAGGTGATGCTGCCGTGCGGCCGGACCAACTGCGTCCCCTACTGCCAAAGCATCGGGCTCAAAGGCAATGCCTGGTGCACCTCCATGCCCGACATGCAGATCTACTGCTGCTGCCGCGTCGGAGCCTGAAAGCTGCCTCGAGACGCCGTGCCGTGGCAACGCCCGACCGGCCGGCGCATCACGTTCGGGTTTGCGGCGGCGGCGGCTCTTTGCGAGATGGTGCGGGGTCACAGGGCAGTTTGCATGCTGCATGCTGCGCCGGAACGGAAGTCCATGTCTCTTTTCGTCTAAGCATTGTTTGATCTGGAACGGCGTGCTAAAAGATCGTCCTCATTTCTTTTTTATTCTTATCAGTGCTATAAAAAAATGCATAAAGGATCGTCCTCTTTTCTTAGTACGTAGTAGTATATGATAATATGATATGGTACTCAATAAAATAGTACCTAGATCAACCCATGATGGCTGCTGTGGAAGGTATACAAGATGTTAGTAACGCATTTTGGATTATTATTTTTTTATTAAAAAAATGAGCCTGCGACGTTGACTTTAGCAACAAGCTGTATATATATAACGCAGCGATGCTCACCGGAGCACAGCGTAAGAAAAATCAGAAGAAAGCTGGTTGAACGAGAGAAACATAAATATTGCGGGCGGCAATGGCCATTTTTCCTGAGGTGTCAAGGAAAATGCCGTCTATCTTGGCCCTTGTCGTTGCAGCACTTCTTGTTTCCTCCTGTTACGCTTCAAGACAATCTCCAGCAGGTAAGTCAAATCCTTTCCGGTGCCTGATCAGCAAGTTCAATCTCTGTACGCATGTACTGTGTGAGGTGATGGATGGGTTGCATGCGCAGGGGCAGGGCCGAAGGGGATCGTGATACAGGACGACCCCAAGTGCGAGGTGATGCTGCCGTGCGGCCGGACCAACTGCGTCCCCTACTGCCAAAGCATCGGGCTCAAAGGCAATGCCTGGTGCACCTCCATGCCCGACATGCAGATCTACTGCTGCTGCCGCGTCGGAGCCTGAAAGCTGCCTCGAGATCTGTCATTTCACCGAGCTTGGAAACATTTTTATCAAAATGCCAATGAATTTTACTTGTCCGGGGTGGAACTTGGTAATAGCTTACTCCATATGTATCGGCCATATAATATATTTCGTCAATTAACTAGTATATGTACTAGTAGTACATTGTATGGAGGAGATTTTCCTCGCCAAAGGATGGAGGAGATTCCCTTGATTTTTTTTTTTTCTTTTTGAGCATCAGGGGATTCCCTTGAATGTGAGGTTGGAGATGAGGCCCACGGCGTTGTGCCGCGGGACAAGGCCCAAGCCCAACAAGCAGAGTGTTGGGCCTAATTTCTGCTCTGGCGGGCCGCAAGGCTGAGTCTGGCCTTCAAATTCATGGAATCACGGACGGAACGCTGATGTCGCGCCATTTCGTTTTCGCTATCACGCGTTCTCGCCTGGGCTGCTGCTTCTTTTGATCTTCTCTGCACTGCACGCGGCGCTCTGCTGCTTTCAATTCTACCACAACCGCTGCAGAAAACAATCCGCGTACCCTTTCAGATCCTTGACTTTTGGTCCCTTGTCTTCTCTACGAGGTTGGCAACTTGCCATATGCATATGGGTCGTGCACGAGTCACGCACGGTTCATCAATGCCTTCCTCGCCGCTGCACACTGAATTCCCGACGCGGTTTCGGTGCAACTACACTAGTCATGCGAACTGTCTTATCTCTCTTTATTACTGTACTATAGTACTGCTGCATTTGGTATGCTTGAATCCTGTACTGCATTTTGCCTGTTTATGCAGCAATAATGCAGTCCGTCTGCAGCCTGTACTCTTGGAGGCCACGGAAATTCTAACTGAACCTTGATGATGCATTTGGAGTCGTGATATCAGAGTTACGGAAGAATATTAGGATCGGATAGCTGCATCAGAAGTATTTGCATTCTTCGTGTCACCTTCGTCTTCAGGTGCGATTCTCGGTGAGGGCTTTCCTGCTGAATGTGTATAGCTAATCATAGTGGTCAAAGGCTGAATGTGTATAGCTAATCATAGTGGTCAAAGTCTGAAACTTATCATCACTAAGCAAGGCTACTTCTCTATCCCTTAGACCGCACTAAATTTTGCAGGCGACCTAGTACTGATAGGGTGCTGTTCGGTGCTAACATTCCTGGAGTGGACTTCACGCGTAAGATCTTTTGTCAGAAGCAGTCGTATACCTTTTGGGCTCACAGTATTTTCTACTAGTACTATTTTTCAAGAGTTGTTGAACTGGACGCCACCGAGGAAGAAAAAGCTACTCCGTCTGTTCCAAAATATAAGAGATTGTTGACTTTCAGACATCACGTTTGACCGTTCGTCTTATTTAAAAAACTTATAATTAATATAACTATCTTTATATTTTTATAAATATTTTGAATAAGACGAATGGTCAAACGTAAAATCTGAAAGTCAACAATCTCTTATATTTTGAGACGGAGGAAGTACAAACTAACGTTTGTTAGTTCAACTTGCCCAAGCAGGAAGGTTCAAAAAAAACTTGCCCAATCAGGAAAGAAAGAAACTTGGCAACTAACAGTGATGCAAGATTTTTTTATTTTTTATTGCGTCTTCAGAAAGAAGCTAAAACTGATGTCCTTGGAACCTTTATTTCAATCCATTTCGTTGTTGTTGTGGATTGAAATTTCACAACGAACACGCGGAAGAAAAAGTCAAACAAGAACAATAAGGCTGGTATATATTCAAGCATACACCTTTAACATAGCAGGACAGTAGTAGAATGAAGAAAGTACTAAATTCACAATGGCCCAGATCATCTTTCATGTTTTATGCTTCCAGCTGTGACGATAGCACCGACGAAATGAACAAGGCAACAACTGGTACCCTGCAGATTTTGAAAGGACTAGAAGCTTCTATTCAAGAAGAAGGTCAGCATTTCTTGCTGGCTTAGAAAGGAGTCAATAACTCGCTTCTATATCAAGAAACAGAATGAATGGGCTAGCAATGCAATGGCGCCATCAATCCAGTAGCAATACAAAGCAGCGGGTGACGTGAGTCGAATACCATATCTTCTTCACTTAAGTATCATCTTATTACCTACATATCTCTTTCATGGATGTGTATTTTTGTTCTTAATTACCCGTGCTAAAAGACTATTATCTATTTTTAGCATACTCCTTCGTTCCAATAAATAAGGAGTCCTATTTCTAGCATTACAAGGCAAAAATAGCAGTAGAGTTAAAAGACTACTAATGTCCCTCATTCTAAATCAACACGCCAACCCCCACCACCATGCTATTGTTTCAGTTTAGCCTGAGAAAATAATCAGCGGTCAAAGTATGAAAAATAAAAGTCAAAGTATAGCTAGGTACAATAGTAAATCTCTTTGCTATCAATAAATTTGCGGCCTTTTTTTTAGCAATAGGTGCCTATATATCGCAGTGATCATCACCAGGAGTAGACAGCGTATATTAAGAAACCAATCAGAGGAATAGTGGTGTGGATCAAGAGAAGCAACATGACCCCTGCCATGGCCATTCCTAAGGAGGCACGAACAGCAACATCTTTCCGGGCTCTTGTCGTCGTAGCACTTCTTGTTTCCTCCTGTTCCGCATCAAGGGACGGTCCTGCAAGTAATTCGATCCTTCTGTCTCCTTCATTCATAATACTAGTTGTTGTTATCGGTCTTGCCACAATAACATCAGCATTCGCGCGTGT
The DNA here is from genome assembly GCA_000970635.1 of Eragrostis tef. Taxonomy (NCBI): domain Eukaryota; kingdom Viridiplantae; phylum Streptophyta; class Magnoliopsida; order Poales; family Poaceae; genus Eragrostis; species Eragrostis tef. Next base: position 156,534 of record LAPY01000118.1, on the reverse strand, counting down.
GTGATGGATCGATGTATGGCATGCGCAGAGCCGAAGGGGATCGTGATAAACGACGACTCCAAGTGCGAGGTGATGGCGCCGTGCAACCGGGTGAGCTGCTGCAACTACTGCTTAGGCAGAGGGCTCAGGAGCAACGCCTTCTGCACCTTCAAGCCCGACTTCCAGTTCTACTGCTGCTGCATCATTTTGCCTCAAGCTTCACCTATTTTGTCTCCGGCCGTAACGGGCAGCAAAATACACACAGATGTGCTTAGGTGCCTGTCTAGAGACTGAAATTTGAAGGAAAAAAAACAATAATATTACGGATTGCTCCGTCTCAATCAATTGAAATGGGTGACAGCTTTCTTTCTAATTGGTGCTTCTTACAGCATACAAGTGCCCTTTCTCTTGATGTTAGTCTTCTCTGCGCCGCAAACGGTGGTTTGCTGCTTTCAGTTCCAGTTGCACCTGTGATGAAGTCCTTACATGCATTGTTGATGTGAAAACTTAATCACCGAGCTGTTCAGTGCTAACCAAACTTAGCAGACTATATACGACTACTAGGTCTGGTCAGGAGCCGGCCGGTGATGAAAGTCGTCGTCGAGGAGATTGTGACCATCAATGCTCCTCTAACTTGGTTGACTTCACGCGTATAAACTTGTCAGAAACAGTGGCATACCCTGGAGAGGATCAGGTCCATGACGATCAGTGTTCTTTTTGATTCACACCTACCGCTTTTTTTTTTTTTGCGTATAGTTTCACTGTTTCAATGCCATTACTTTTGCTTTGGGCACGGCCTATAAAAGCAAGCAGCAACTAAAGTTTGGCAGATCAACTTGCTCTAGCTGGAAAGAAAGAAACTTGGCACGATGCAGTGGCATTGCAGTTAACAGCAGTGATGCAATATTTTTCTTTGTGCCTCCGGAGAGAGACGCGGAAACATGCCCTTGGAACCTTCTTCCGATCGGTGTGGACTGAACTTCGAGTACGGGAGCACTGACGAACTTGACACGCGCAATGACTGATACTCTTGGAAACTTTGACTTGCGTAGAAGCTTTTATGCAAGATAAGATCGGCATTTCTTGCTGGATGGCTATATATCAAAAGGTAACGAAATAAATGGCCTAGTGACGCATGCAATGGCGATCGACCGAGGAGCACTATAGCAGCCTTGACGAAAGACTGGTACTGACTGCATGTCGTTGTTCATGGTGAGTTGAACTTGAAACTGACATTGGACCTAGTGGCTATATACCTGCATGTGTTGTCTACAATTGTTCATCTTAATTGTGGCTAGTACCAGATAGCACCAACCCCCCATGCCAGAAATGCAAATTTGTTTGACTGGTATTGCTCCGGCCAGCTAGAGTCATGATCTCGGAAGGCTCTAGCAGCTTGCTTGTGCGCGTCAATGAAATGTAATCGTGATATTAAATTTTCATGCAAGCTTAAATATTGAAGCAGAAACATGTTAACCGATCTACAGTAGGAGTAGTGAGAATGCAAGGAGGCATGGACCTTATATATATTGATCAACATGCAGGGAGATTACTGAACTTTATTTGCTGGATGGAGAGGAAGAGGCAAATTAAGACGTAGTACCAACGATTGGTGAGATGGATGGACAGGGGCACATGCAATTCAGCACATTGCAGGCCAAACTACTCCAGCCAGTGTGAGATCGAGGAAGCTTCGGTTTGGATTCGGCGACGAGACACACTACTCCAGCCAAGCGCCCATCAATTCAATGCAAAAGCTAAACCACATGAATGGTCCCGTAAGTGGATCAGTTGACATTGGAGGTTATTGGCCAAGGATCGGCCGGAGAAATGTGCGCATCCATGTCCATGACTAGTCACTCGATCTGGATGGATAAAGCAAGCAGAGCAGAGCATGCACCGGTTGGCTGCGCGACAGGTTTACCAGCTGCCAGCAGCCAACCAGCCAGCTCTTTGCATGCATGTTCTTCTCGTTGCCAACATTATAGTTGAAGGACTAGATGCAACGCAACGCAATGCGGTCGATGTGGTTAATGCGCACGCAAATTGCTCCTCGGCCACTCTGTCTATCTTGCTACTACTTCCCCCGTGAGGTAAAGCAGCGCTTTCAGGTACACGAAATCTGCGGCCAACCTGCAGTTGGGTCTCCCGTTTAGTGCAATTCACGAAATATGTATCAACGTACTTGGCAGCCACACATGCATGGTCGATCCATCGACCTGCATGCCAGGCCGTTGAAGTTTCATCGAGATCTCCCTTTATACAATTTGCAGCTGTGGAGATGAACGATCGATCATCGAGATCACGCATGACGATGGATTTCAGCGAGTGCATGCAGGCTTCCCTTGGAGTTGAGGCCATCGCTAGAACGAAGCTGTGTTCAATGGAACAGTGTGTACTCTGTTGGCGCCCCGTTGTCGCAGTTATGGAAATAATGCAGGCTGGTCGCCAAACATGCGTGCGCGCCAGATCCCACCACTTTGAAGCCTTGCATTGCGGCGTCAAGGATTAGGCACATTGGCCAGAAGGGCGCATTGAAGCCTCACCCGCTTGGTGATCTCGCAAGCCAGTGCAACGAACCGATCGAGCACGTACGCCACTCCTGCGATTTCAGCTCACTCATTGCTCAGGGTTCGGTACACCACCAACCATGAGGAGAGCCGGTAAATTAAACTGTACAGTTACCACGCATATTGGTAGTGTACACCCATGAGCCATGACCGAGTGGCCTGGATATAACTAATCAGTACGTATAACTTGATAAAAAAAAAATCGAAATACTAGTAGCTAGGAGGAGTACTACACCACATGTAAACTCCAGCTATACTGAGGCCCGCGTGATCGTCGTAAAAGCTGGAATTAAGGGAAGGGCGGTACATAAGCAGGACAGAGATGCATGACAGCCACTACACCGATCAGCTCAGGTCCATGCATGTGTTGTTGGTATCGTCGGTCTTGTCACGGAGACCTTGTGTGTGTGCACGGTAGCGCGGCCGATTTATGGGCACGACGCGCCATGGCACGGTTACTACAGGACGGTGGTCTGCCAGCGGCGTCCGTATACTTGACTGGTACAGTAGTAACTACTCTACGGCTGTAGCCGATGGCTGGTGAATGGAGGTAGTACCAACTACTAATTCAGCTAACGCTTGCAATCCTAATTACTACTCCCTCTGTTTGTAGCGAGAAATACTTGTATTTCGAGACAGAGGCACGGAACGTTGGTGTCCATGCAAATGACACATTCTGCTACTACTCGGGCCGGCAACTTGCAGGTTGTTTAACTTGAGGAATTAAGGTGATGATGCAGTGGTTGGTCGTTGGAGAGATTACGCATGCATTAACCTCCGTCCGTCCATCCATCTCAGACGCGGCCATTGATACTTACCGCATCAGGCACCGGGTCCTGTGTATATATAGATGAGGAGGAGGAGCTTACCCAGCTAGACAAGGTCGCACCAACCGCCACGCATCACATACCCACGGCGGCGTATGCACTTCACTTCACGGAGGCACCCACCCAGCGTCTGCTAGCTCCGTCACTTGTTGTTGAGAGAGAGAGAGAGAGCTCCCAGTTCCAGGCAGCCCAATTAGCTCGTAGTAGATTAGATCCCTATGGAGCTGCTTCCCCTGGTGACGGCCCTGCTTCTGGCGCACGCGGCGGCGTGCGTGGCGTGGATGGCCGTGTCCCGCCGCCGGCGTTCGCGGTGCTACCTGCTGGACTACGCGTGCCACAAGCCCTCCGACGACCGGCGAGCGCAACAAGCGTCTGGGCCTGGGCGAGTACCGCTTCCTGCTCAAGGTGATCGTCAACTCCGGCATCGGCGAGCACACCTACTGCCCGCGCAACGTCCTGGAAGGGCGCGAGGAGACGCCCACCCACGGCGACGCGCTGGACGAGATGGCTCCGGCGCACGGGCGTGGCGCCGCGCGACGTCGACGTCGTCGTCCTCAACGTCGGCTCCTTCTCCCCGGCGCCGTCGCTCGTGTCCAGGCTGGTGCAGAGGTTCGGGATGCGGGAGGACGTGGCCGCCTACAACCTCTCCGGGATGGGGTGCAGCGCGGGGCTCGTGGCCGTGGACCTGGCCCGGAACGTGATGCTCGCCCGACCTGCGAGGACGACCATGGCGCTGGTGGTGACGTCGGAGTCGTGCGCGCCCAACTGGTACACGGGCGCCGACAAGTCCATGATGCTGGGCAACTGCCTCTTCCGCAGCGGCCGCCC
>LAPY01000118.1:134993-146050 GCA_000970635.1 Eragrostis tef | reverse complement strand
GCCGCTCAGGCGAGCCGCGGCGGAGTTTGTTTCGACCCCCGGGGTGGTCGTTATTCGAAATAGCGACCACCTCTGGGTACCTAACAGCCGTTCGATCGCATCTCTGCGGTCCGGATTCGTCGCCCCGCGGGAGCCGTCTTCCTCGGCAGAGCAGACCTCATACGTGTTTGCGGAAATGCCGCTTCCGGCCGGCCGGCAGGCCATCGCATGGCATTGGCAGCGTGCGGACGTCGGCGGAAATGAGCTCTTAAATTCCACGTGGGATTGGACGTCGGCGGACACCTGCCTGTGGAGGCAGCGAGGCTCTCGCGAGTCTCGAGGCAGGTCATTGATATGATCAGCGCCAGCGGCCTGCTCCTGTAGCTCCACCTCCTCGAGGTCGAGGCGAAGACAACGCAGTAGCCGGAGACGTTGTCATGAAGCTTCTGAACCTTCTTCCTGCCAAGAGGTACAACTTCCTCTGAGCGTTTGATTTCCCGTTCCTTCTTCAGGGATCAGTCAGGTATTCAAAGAGCACATGCAAGTGTGGGAAACCTATATTTCGTAGTTATTCCTTTGTCAAATCATCAGAACATGAACAACTAACTAGTAAGTTTTCCTTCTCTTGGAACAGCAAGCTTGTTCGAATTCAGATTTGTAGTGTTGTACCAAATTTATATACAGGTCAAATTCAGATTCACTCGAGATCCATTTTCGGTCGTATCATGTGATGATTGGATCGTCATGGCGTTTTCTTTAACTCATCGAAGACTGACTGTTTAGGTGGTTCTAGGAAGAAGGGGAAAAAAATCCTACCTGACTGTTTAATAGAAGGAACCCACAGGGGTTAATCCCTTGGTGGAAAAAAAAATCATGACCCATAAGACAAACTATGGCACCACGGCATGCAAACAGAATCTCACGTAAGCAGATTCGAGTGCAAGCCATCTCACAAAAGAATGACGTTGGTTCGCAAACAGATCAAGCGCACAAGGGACCATTGATCAAGATACAGCACCTCCAGATTGGCACCAGACAATCTGGTAATAAGACCATGCTGCTTACTCTACTTCAACGGCTCTTGGCCACACCGTGAGAATCAGAACGAAACAAAAGGCACGCTGGACAACTGGTATTCTTGATCTCGAGCTGGTATAGCTTCACGAAACAAACAACACCACAGCGAGCGACAAACTGAAGCAGCTTTTCTCAATTGTCAAAGAGGACAGGCCAATCGTCAACCATATGAGCTACTACTACATGGATTAGGAAACTTCACATTCTCATTATTTTTGTGCAGAATGTGATGCAGAGATCTTATTCTTTCCTATCAAATACAAAGCGTTCCAATACAAATGCATGGCGTTAAATTACCAAATGAAACCAGTCTGCATGTAGAGTAATGTTCTACATATGCGTGTGGTCTGAAACACCGATACCACAAGCTTACATCTTTGGCTTGGATGCAGGACTCACACGCCTGGTTAAGGTCCGCATTGTCACAAACTCTTCAGCAGCAGAAGGGTGAATTCCAACCTGAAAAGCCAATGGTTAAACCCGCAAGCACAAGATATTACAGCCGTTTTACATTTATGTATCACTTTACAGTCTTTAACACATACAGTGCTGTCAAAGGTCGCCTTGGTGGCTCCACATTTAAGCGCAATAGCAATGCCCTGAATTATGCAAAAGCTCACTTGTCAGGTCTAGAGTGGGGAAAAACCCCCTCAAACTTTGAAAATAGTAAAGAACATATGTTTTACCTGAATAATTTCGGGTGCATCTGGTCCACACATGGACGCACCAAGCACCTTATCAGTTTCAGAGTCAACTAGCAGTTTCATTATAGTCTTCTCCTGTCGCCTGAAAAAAACAAGCTTAGTTACATATCTCCCCAGCAGATGGAGAACTAAAAGCAGGGTGCATGACTGAGAATATCAGTGGAAGAATGAGGTCTTCAATGTGAAGAGTATACCAGAAAACACGGGGTGAAACGCGAAACTGGAAAAAAGAAAGGTTCAACTTATAATACATATGATACTTACTTGGATATGCTGTTCTTCATTGGATTGAAAGATGATGTGAAAACAAGAACATCGCTCTTGGCCTCTGCCACAGCCTCTTGTTCACTGAGGCCCACTACAGAAAGCGGCGGAATACTAATAGAACATAATAGAGTCCCATGTTATAAATCATTGATGGAGTACAAAGGCAAAGACATATTTACTTAAAGAAAACAGCACCACCCACAAATGCGTCAAACAAAAACAAAAGGCATGGTTGTACCAAAAAAAAAAGTACATCAGCTACATGTGACACTAGTTGGGCTCAACCACATCTAGAGTGTCCAGAAGAACTTGAAAACTGATTGCAGCACACCTAATGTGCATTAATTCTCCTCACTAAGTCATCAGTTACAGTTTGTTTCCACAGCATGGATTTAAAGAATAGAAGAAAAGATTAAAAAAATGGTGCAATGAGATAAATTGTCGTTATTCTTAAAAGCTGTCAAAAACTATCAAAAACCAAATGAAGCAAACAATTACAGCAGCAGAGACAAGAATCAAAACCGCAGGAACAATTCTGAAAAACAAAACACCACAAAGGTTATGTTGCAAGATTGTGAAATGCATATACATAACCCATGCAATTCCCTACCAAAAAACGATGCAGTATCATCCAACAGAAAGAAATCAAGGTTGACTTACGAGAAAACAGCACACGGGACATCTCTGTGATCCGGCTTAGTTGGCTGGCCACCAAACACAGTTTTCTGCAGTTAAAGATGTGAAGAAAAGGTAAATTTGCTGATTTCTTTAGACAAAGCAAGTAATTGAGTTCAAGAGACTATAAGCTACTGTAGTCACGTACAGCAAAACAAGTAGCCTCCATCAATGCAACAGGGGTTAGATTGATCCGGTTTGTTACATCACCCACAGCCCATATGTTTGGAACAGACGTGCAAGAAAAATCATCAACCTAAACACAGAAAACATCAAAATAATCACATTAAGTTGCTAAGAAGTACACAATCCAGAACGTGGCGAAAAACTAAAGCACACAATACGATTTAAGCCAATTTTCACAGGTAATAAATCTCACAGGGAATATGAAAAGAAACAACTAATGAAGAAAGAAAACACGACCTTGATAGCTCCAATCTCATCAACGTCAACACCAACAGATTCCAAGTTGAGCTTCTGGGAGTTCGGCGTGCGACCTGAACTCAGTTAAATAACAGGCACGGGTATATTATACAATGTGCCAATCAAAGCAACACGAAACTCAAGTAAGACATCTAATTTACGAGAAATACTACATTCCACGTAATGGACAACGGAGTTATATAATCTGAAATCTATGGAATCTATGGCGCATATGCAAAAAAAAAGTATATTGGCAGTTATTTTCAAGCATAGCTATAAGCTTTTCATTTTAGTTATGGTATTAAATATTAGAGTTTTGCAAGATTTTTTGGGCTTTATGAACAAACACAGCACCAAGGAAGATCATGATGTCGCAAATTTAATCTTGTGGATATGAATAGAAGGTTTAAGTGGAAAAACAGAACTATAGAAGATAAGTGTGGAAAATGGAAACAAATACCTGTAGCAAATAGAACAACATCTGCAATGAGCTCCTCTCCTTTATCAGTCACAACTTTTATGCCATCAGCTGTTTTACTTAACTGGTTTACATGAAATGGAATTGATGAATGAAACATAGATGGGACATGACAAAATCAAGATGCACTTCAGGGTTTAGGCTTAATATACCTCAGATAGAGATGTCGCGGGATGCAATCTGATTCCCCTTCCCTCAAGGTTACTAGCGACGACTGTCCTCATTTCGTCATCAAATCCTCTGCAAGTAATCAGGTCCTCAATTTAATGTCTTATAATATTTTTCTGTCCATTTCAGTGCTAAAACATTTTTTCCCTGGAGTGGAAAGAATCCCACAGTTTGAAAACTTGGGCAATAATTTCATAAACAGAACTGCTGGTAGGCAGGCTTGCTCTGAGCAACTAACATACTTGGTTAGAAATCTTAAGGGCACACATCCATGATTTTTTTTTCAAGTGCGCAGCAGACCAAGGATAAAGGAAAAAAATAGCAAGGCCTTTGTGTTGCCATAACATGAAATTCTCAGCAAGAATGGAAAAATGCAGTAGCAGAACCCATAACAGATCAATACGGCAATACAGGGTTTGTTCTTAAGCATTCTCAATTTCCACTATGCAAATACGTAGCCTAACATTCTCTTTTTCTTTTTTGACTGGTCACCTAACATTCATATTAACCAATAATGTGGCATGTTCAAATGACACCAATGTACAAAAGCGACAGATTAACTCTTGCATTCAACTATTCATTACGAGTACTGATAATAAACCCATGACCAAATGCAAGAACAAAAGTAGGACATGGTTAGAATATAAAATGCGCAAAGAGAAGTGGGGACTGAATTATTTTGGTAAATGAATTATGATATTTAGCATATCCTTATCAAACCGCATACCTTAAAGGTAGGTCTTTTCGGTAAAATAAGTCCACTTCTGCACCCATCCCCCTCCAGATTGACGCAAACTCAACGGCGATATATCTGCACCACCACATGAGTATAAGGTACGAAATGAAATTGGTAACAGCTAAAATATCTAAAAACTTAATAAATCAGTGTAGCACAATACCCGCCACCAAGGATTACAGCACGCTTAGGAAGCTCCTCCAAACTCAAGGCCTCGTCTGAAGTAATAGCCAATTCCTGCAATATCGGAGAATTTTGTGTCAAATTCTATTTCTTGCTGTAAGCACCAAAAACATCGATGTTCGGCATTAAGAATATCAAAAGCAGTATGATCAATGGTAGAGAAATAAAAAAATTCAGATAAATCCACAGGCTTCAGATGAGCATGTCAATGAACGTGCACCTAACAAACAAGTACAGTTGTATGACAAGGGCAAGAAACAAAGCTACAAAAGCTTGTTGAGAACTTGACTAACCTTTCCTGGTATGTTGATACGCTTTGCACGGCTGCCAGTCGCTATCAAAATGTGCTTTGCGCTGTACCTTTGTCTGGAGCCGTTTTCCTGGGTGACCTCAACTGTGTGGGCATCAACTAAACTGCCTGCCCCTTCAATCATTGTCACACCAGCATTCGATAGAATCCTCTTGTATACTCCGTTTAATCTCACTATTTCGTTTGTCTGCACAATAGAAAGATTTTAGGACTTCGGGCAACAGGAGATTAGATAGTAGAAATGCTGACGCTTGTGAAGAACATGCATAAAGATCAAGTTTTGAGGTTTTTGCCCAACCTTATTTTCCAACAGCGTCTTCCAGTTGAAGTTAATATCCCCATTGATTTCCCACCCAAAATTCTTCGAGTCCTGCATCCCCCCACATAGATAGAGAGTTAAAATACAGGAACAACCACATTATGGTATATGAAATAAATAGGTGTTTAGGTTCTCGATTGCAAGCTACAACCGTGGATATGGATGAAATTGCAGAGTAAACAGGTCAAACAACTAGTTGAATTCACATATCAGTGATGCTTTAAAATCAAGCCTTGGTAACATTGTTGTTAGGCTTATGTAAGACAGCAAAGATCACTCACATCAAACTCTCCTCTGAAAGACGCGCCGTATACCAGTATCTTTTTTGGGACACAACCACGTATCACACACCTAGGAGAAGAATCAGACCATAATGAGCACATCAAATTGGAGTTTACAAACATCTCAAACAGAAATAGCTGGATATTTGCGCATCCAACACCAGAAATTTGCAAGATTAGTCGAGAGACTTACGTCCCGCCGTGTCCTCCTAGCCACTCAGAGCTGATGGGGTGGAACGGGAGCTCACAAATCGCGACCTGCAACACATCTCACAACAGATCAAAATGGCAAGTAATAAACCCAGCACTCATACAACAAATTTGCGTAATGACACACACGTTATGATTCTTAAGAGGATTTTTACTGAAGGGCAAGATGAGAAATGCGAATGCTCTGTGAGCACCAAACATTGAACACTTCATTATTAGATTTTGACATCATAGCAACTGCATCCAGTTACCCATCCGTTATCATTGACGGACACAACTTGGGGCCACGAAATTGAACTGGCGAGCCAGCCTTATGGGCGAGTCAGTGGCAGGCCGCAGCCATCTAATCCTATGTTTCCCAGATTATAAGCAGGCAGCCGGCGGTCCGGCGATGGGTGGATGAGGGGGACGGCGGCGGATATGGTTGGGGTTCACGGCGAATCAGCATACGCTTTCAACAAACAAAATCGCAGATAAATGACAGAACAACCTTATTTTCCAACAGCGTCTTCCAGTTGAAGTTAATATCCCCATTGATTTCCCACCCAAAATTCTTCGAGTCCTGCATCCCCCCACATAGATAGAGAGTTAAAATACAGGAACAACCACATTATGGTATATGAAATAAATAGGTGTTTAGGTTCTCGATTGCAAGCTACAACCGTGGATATGGATGAAATTGCAGAGTAAACAGGTCAAACAACTAGTTGAATTCACATATCAGTGATGCTTTAAAATCAAGCCTTGGTAACATTGTTGTTAGGCTTATGTAAGACAGCAAAGATCACTCACATCAAACTCTCCTCTGAAAGACGCGCCGTATACCAGTATCTTTTTTGGGACACAACCACGTATCACACACCTAGGAGAAGAATCAGACCATAATGAGCACATCAAATTGGAGTTTACAAACATCTCAAACAGAAATAGCTGGATATTTGCGCATCCAACACCAGAAATTTGCAAGATTAGTCGAGAGACTTACGTCCCGCCGTGTCCTCCTAGCCACTCAGAGCTGATGGGGTGGAACGGGAGCTCACAAATCGCGACCTGCAACACATCTCACAACAGATCAAAATGGCAAGTAATAAACCCAGCACTCATACAACAAATTTGCGTAATGACACACACGTTATGATTCTTAAGAGGATTTTTACTGAAGGGCAAGATGAGAAATGCGAATGCTCTGTGAGCACCAAACATTGAACACTTCATTATTAGATTTTGACATCATAGCAACTGCATCCAGTTACCCATCCGTTATCATTGACGGACACAACTTGGGGCCACGAAATTGAACTGGCGAGCCAGCCTTATGGGCGAGTCAGTGGCAGGTGGCAGCCATCTAATCCTATGTTTTCCCAGAGTATAAGCAGGCAGCCAGGCGGTCCGGTGGGCGGCACGGAAATCGACGGCGACAACAAAGCGATGGGTGGATGGGGGGCGGCGGCGGATATGGTTGGGGTTCACGGCGAATCAGCATACGCTTTCAACAAACAAAATCGCAGATAAATGATAGAAAAAGGAACCTTAGCTCCGAAGGAGGCGGCGGTGCGGGAGCCGCGGACGCCGCCGCTGCCCGCTCCGATGACGAAGAGGTCGTAATCGTACTGTTCCCCGTCGGCCATGGGCACATCCCCGTCCTTGAGCATCTTCCTCGCCATCTGCGAAACACAACCCTAGGGCAATTCAATTCCCACTCCGCAACAAGGCAAGGCCGGAGATGAATAGCTCGACATCTCCAGCAATCTGACAATAGTTACCTGAGATAGATGGATGGATCTGAAGGTACTGCCGGATGCGGAAGTTTCTTCTCCCCCGTGTTCCTGTCTTCCTGATCGAAATATCGAATCAGACTCAGTAGTACGTGGAGGGAGGTGCGTCGCCGAAGTTTAAGCACAGTTCTCGCCTTGCACTGCACCTACTTCTCCATTTGTTGCCTGCGCCTGCTTTTCGCCCAGAAGTCCCTGTACTTTACGTATTTGAAGTCTACTTCATCTGGTCCTGACCGTACTTGGTCACACTTCACACTACTTGTCTCACTATATAGGTAGAAGTCTAGAAGAACCAAAAAGATAACCATGTTGTGTGCAATTAAAAACATTGGAGGCACTTTATATGTCATTATTATATAACAAAATAAGACCATTGAGCTTGTTAATTTACCCGGCTTAGCCGCCCATGTTCTGTTGGTCTTCCACATTGGCAATAAGACTTGCATCACCTGTGACGCTCCCGGGATCTCTTGCGGAGGCGATGCTTCTTCAATTCATGCATCGTCTCCGTGTGTGAGTTGTCCACCGCAGAACACCACACCGCAAGTCTCTTGCGACAGAGACTCTTACGTAAATTAATGGATCTGAACCATTCAATATTTTCTGATGAATGTTCGAGGAAGCAACATTGAATTTTTACAGCGCAAAATGCAACCAGGTTAGTGTAAGTAACGAGTTTGAATGCTCAGAAACTCGCCACGCCGCGTGAAACGCGTGCATTCAGAGTAGCACATTGATGCAGATGCCCGTGATTGCAAGAGCGATCGGTCCGGAAAGAAGAGCGATCGGTCAGAGAAGTGCGGGACTACTGGCGGTAAATTACGCCCATTACAGCTTGAGCTTGTCGATGGAAAATAGTTCATCTTTTCCCGATCCTTTTCAACACTTGTGAAATGGCAATGATGCCGCGCGTCTGCTCCGGATGCGAGCTTCTGTTCAATGTATCTAGACAGAACAATGAGAGTAGAATTGCTGCTAGCCTACGGCAATTGGGTACATACACGTGAAACTCCATTAGCCATGCCTACGATTCGGGACAGGTCGATGGCGACAACTCAGATTAGCCTGGAGCCTTGAAGACATGACGAACTGGCTCCTGCAAATCTCTTGATTACAATAAGCTGATTCACTTGTTAGCGTATCAGGAGAAGTCTTTTCCATGCGTGAGCGCTTTCAGCATCGCTAGTGTGCCGTATTTTTTTCTTTCTAGATCTTTCGGATCATGTGCCAGTGTGGAGAGGAGCAAAGAATCATCTGCTTAGCTCGACGAATGTGACAAACGTCATTCGTACTCCCTATGAGTTAAATTGGGTCTCTACGGTTGTCGTACATCAAGAGGGGTGGTGGCGCAGTTGGCTAGCGCGTAGGTCTCATAGCTAATTTGAGTGATCCTGAGGTCGAGAGTTCGAGCCTCTCTCACCCCAATCCTTTTTTTCCCCCACTCACCCAGAATTTTAAGAACCAACATTGTCAGACATCAACCATTACGCTGATCTTTTTTTTTTGCGATTAACCATGATCTAGGACCGTAATTTGTACATGCTTTTTTTATAGGCAACGTATCAATGTGAGAACTTCGTGTGAGAACTATGATAACTCCAATCTAGGCCACATGATCTTGATCTAAGAGGGTCACAAATCATCCTTCCCACCTGAATTCATGCGCCTCCTTAGATCTTCTCACCTGAATTCATGCGCCCCCTTAGATCAAAATCATGTGGCCTAGATTGGAGTTATCATAGTTCTCACACGAATCTGTTTCTCATAGGATATGCTCCCTTTTTCATAAGCCTCCTAGCTTTAGTTCTTGGCACTAATTTCAATGCCCTGCACAATAAGACATTTCTTCAATTTGCCGCCTCTTATGTCCATGAGACTGATGGGCACGGACACCTCACCATCGTCTCCACCTTCGTTGCAGAACTCACCAATCTCCAGCTCCATCCAACTGTCAGCCCTTTTCTTTGGGAGCTGTACATGAGCTGCAAGAGGCTGAGTCACTTGACTTGAGGGTGCCTTCCTGTTATCCGCTCACCAATGCAGACTTTGGCTCGTTGATTTCGTTTCTCCAATGCTAACCGATGACTCTAGGCGGGAGGATTCAGGCCGTAGGATTCGTCAGGAGCTATCTTGAACACCATCTTGCTCTGTATCTTGCCACGGATTCCGGAGCGCTGCGGCTTGGACGAAGCTGTCGCAAACCACAGTTGTTAATACTCTGCTAGTAACAAAGCAGAACTCCTCTGTATCTAGCATAACAGAGACAGATGGGTTTGCGGACCTGAATTTAGTCTTGGCGAGATAGATCCAGCGCCACATCTCTGGTGCATCGCGCCAACGCCCCATGCAACGTGGAGCGCCCTCGCCGGTAGCATGTAGCACTTGGGCGCCAGTCTCCCTGTCCAGCCACATACTCTGCGCAACAAGTGACAGAGAGTAAGATACCACCGATCAATCAGACCGCACAGCGGTACGTCGGTGGTGTCTTACTCTCGGGAACGGCAAATCGTCTTGCAACCCGTGTGTAGTATCTCTTATATTCCCAACGTGGTCGCGTTCGCGGGTTGTGAGCATGTCTACGTCAACCCGTTAACGCGAACTGTCCGATACCCCAGTCTGGCAATATGAGCCGACGATTCGAAGTGGGTCGAGTCTTCGCCCATGCTAACCCGGAAGTTCGAGAACTGTCTCGACCACCCTCTCACTCTGTGTTTTCACGCCTCTCCCTCCGCCCCGATGATGGTCGCCAAAGCCAGGCCGGAAAAAATCAGGCCGTATCTAGAGCAACAGGGGCGAGGGTCGCGACTCGCGAGTTCCGGCCAGCTGCTCCGGTCTTTGCGGCCGCCGGTAGCCGCTGACTGCACAATCTCACCTTTGCCTGTGCTGATTCTGTGCATCCCCATGCCCTGCCGCGCGTCTGGGACTCCTGATGGCTGCGGGCATCTGGACCAGTTCAGCGCGCCGAACGTCGGCGACCCGCCAGTGCGGGACAGCGCGGTCGAAGAGGCATCGCTTCCTGCCCCAACCTTGCCGACCTGCACTGATTGGCTGCGACTCCTCTACGACTCCAGGACTTGGTCGAGCTATTTAATAGATAGTCCAAAGGTCAGTGAGTTTGAGCTGCATGGTGCCATGTTCGCTACCCTATGCTAGAAAAATTGCATGAAAATTGTGTGTCCATCTTCAATCGCTGTACACTTGTACTGCAAGGTGTTTGAAGAAATGTCAAAGCCTGCCGAACTAAATGCTCATGTATCTTGTCGGATACCTAGACTAAGGTATCCTAATCAGGGATACTTTAATCTCTATCATAGCCAGCTGATGGCTTTGGCTTAGGCACGTGAAGGATACGAAAGTGGGGCCCGAAGCCTCCGCCTCGCCCGACCCCGAGTCAGGTGAGGTCCGCAATCTCCGCCTCGCACGACCCCGAGTCAGGCGGGCCCACAATCTCCGCCTCGCCCGACCCCGAGTC
>LAPY01000118.1:90566-103251 GCA_000970635.1 Eragrostis tef | reverse complement strand
CCGCATCGGAGTCCGCGGCGACGCGGAAGGCCGGCGAGACCGCGGCGGCGCGGCATGCGTCCCGCGGCGAGGTGCGGGAGATCGCCGCCGAGAGGAGCTCCTCCGGCAGGCGCGCGATCTCGCAGGCAGAGGTGGCCTCCATCGATCTCGTCTGCCGCTTTCGATCGATCCGGTCAGGTGGTGCGATTGGTAGTGCAAGCGCAGACAATTTGTACAAGGCTGCACAGTGAATGGGCGGCGGATTTATAGGTGAAAGGGAAGAGACGAAATGGAAATGCTTCGGGGCTAAGCGAGGCACGTTGGAGAGTGGAGCCGAAGGAACTCCCCTGGTTTGCGAGAATGGCATGTGGGCCTAGGCGCCGCTGAGGAAAGGTGTGCAGGCCTACGTGGGCCGGCCAGGAACTGCTGTGATGCGCGACTAGCCATCGTCCTTGGCCCAATTACGACCTCTTCGGCCCGCGAAGTTTACATGGTTTCTTTCTTTTTTGCAAACAAATATAGGGAGCATGTGTTTTCCTTCTAACTGGAGCAGATGCAATTTTTTTTTGCTCGAGAAAAAAAGAGCCTCGTCAACCAATCATCAGGAAGGATCTGGTATGCAGAGAATTTGGTACTATGAAAAATTACGCATGCTGACTGCTGAGTAGCGGAGACACAGCCATGGACTAAGAGCAACACAACTTTTGCCATGAGATTAGGGGAGAGCAGAAAACAAGCTAATACAAATTCAAGTCTAGTGTAGTACTATTAAATTTGCATTGAAGTAATATACTTCTCATGGTTAACTGATGCAATAAAGATAAATCCTAGGCATCAGCAGAGTACTCGTCAACAAATGACTTTTCTCTAGAGTAACACACACAAGCTCGTCAGCCTCGTTTATTCTTAGGTCTGATCTCAATGCCCTGCACAATCAAACCGACCTTCAAGGTGGCTGACGTCTCACTCAAACTGATGCAAACCTCACCATCTTCACCATCATCGTTGTAGAACTCGCCCAGCTCCATCTCCTTCCAACCATCAGCTCTTTCTTGAGGGAGCAGTACATGTTGAGGAATTTGAACCCGACTTCTCCTCGTCGGCCGAAGTAGTTGACCAAAAGGCAAAGAATGACGGAACACGCCCGCACGATCCTCACCATCACTGTCGCAGCCGTCCAGGCAAACACGGCGAGACGATTCGTTTCCTCCAAGGGTGACAGATGTAACCTGCTCTGGATGGTCCAGCCCATAGGCCGCACGAGCTGTTTTGAACACAAGGTATGCGGCGTAGTTTGAGTTTTGTGAGAGCATCTTGCTATCTATCTTGCCACGAATTTCCAGCCAGCAAACACTCCGGAGTTCGGCAGCTTCTGAGAAGCTGTGGGAATTAAAGAAAATTGTTGATATAACATTAGTCAAGCTCTGTTAATATTTTTCTTTGAGCATATTCATCGTATCATCATACTAGGGAGAAAAGGACCTGTCTGTCCACTGGGTACCTGGGTCGCGAGCTGACGGGCGGTGGAGATGGTTGCTGTGGCAGAAGCTTCACGGGTCTGGGTGGCGGCACTGGAGAAAGTAGGGTATCCTTGTAGGATGCACGCTTGACCGCGCTCGTCTCCGACGCACATGGGGCGGCCGGGGCCGGCGGTGGGGGTGGCGAGGGCAGAGACGAGCACCTGGAATATTACGGGGTGAAGTTGCAACTGTTTGCACTTGGATTGAGTACATGAATCAAGGCCAGGCCGAGGAAGAACAAATTGTTAATCGAACCTCGATTCGGCTGTCATGGGGATCCAGCGCCAGTAGCTCGGCGTATCATCCCAAGCAATGTTCAGCTTCCTCGCTGACAGCATGAAACACTTGGTGCCAGTCTCCCTGTTCAACCACATGCTCTGCACAACAAGTAGTAGTCAACAACCGATCAGCCGATCCATCGAGAAAACCTGCATTGTTCGCAAGAGATAAAATCAAGCAAATTCTCTTCGCCGCGTTGGGAACCGTACAGTGAGGCCATCGGCGAGTAGGACGGGACGGTCGGCGAGGCCGAGGAATCGCTCCTTGCTGGACGGCGGGGCAGGCGAAAACTCTCCGTCGGCGAGCAGCGGGAGGTCGCGGGGCAGGAAGCAGGACCAGACGGCGTCGGAGTCCGCGGCGGTGCGGAAGGCCGGCGAGACCGCGGCGGCGCGGCAGGCGTCCAGCGGCGTGGTGAGGGAGATCGCTGCGGAGAGGAGCTCCTCCGGAATGCGAGCGATCTCGCAAGCGTCCGCCGCCTCCATCCACCTCTCCACCAGATTTTGGGGAATTTAGTTCGAAAGATCTGGATTGCTAGGGCCACGGGACAAGATTGGAATTGATGAAGGCAACAAGACGGGGATTTTGCCAAAAAAAAAATCATTGCTTATTGTTTTTTTTTTTTGAGAATCTGCTTATTGTTAACATACTAACCCAAGCCCGAACCAATTTCGTTCACGCCCGACGCGCGTAAACATGGGCCCGGTATTCTTCGAGTGGGCTTATTACACGTCTATTCGCCCGCTTCAGCTACTGAAGCTCTTTGGACGTGGTCCGCGGAAACAGATCGATGCCTGTACGTTTTTTTTAAAGAAAAAAGAAAAAAGAAAATTGATTCAGCTGATCTCTAGTGCTGATCTCTAGTAGACGGGACAAAGCAGAGGTGTCTTTGAACGAAGCAGTGAGAGCAAGTATTATAAGGCTTAGTCAGCCGACTAAATACGAGGCCACGTCATACTTGTCCGACGTGGAGGAGCGAGACACGAAGAGAGAGAAAGGAGCGGGCGTCTGGCGACTCGCCCGTTCGAAGCGACGTACCCGAGGCAGAGGCGCCCGCTCCCCGTCCGTTGCGGGCGAATGAGCCGGCGCTTCCTCCTCCCCTTCGATCCCCTGCTCCGCTCAGCTTCCCTCTCCGCCAACACAATCTCCCCCGCGCCAATTCGATCCTGTGCGCCAAATCGATCTCCAGCGGTTCGTCCCCAATCCTTAACTAGTTCATCCCCAATCGCCATCACAACAGACGAAGATCGGACAGAAGGTCAGCGGTGGCCACCAAAACGGATTAGCAAGGAGGCATGGAAGATGATTACGTGATCAATTGGCACGAATACACTATGTGGATCGCAAATTTCATGAATTTAGTGGCCACGGCTTGGAATCAGGGGAAAAGAAGCCACCGCCAGGTGCTCGAATACACCGCCCTTCGTGAAATCATCAGGCTCGATTGCAACTTACAAACGGCGACGCAAAGGGGCTCCAGGACTGGCCTCCCGTCCGAGGGCAAGGCGATGGGACATCGGCGGTACGGGGCGCGGCGCCAGGCGACGGATGCACGACCGGAGGCACAAGGCTGCTGGTTGCCGGTGCGACCCTTCCCGGTGAACTTCATCATTGGTGTGGTAATTGCGTATATTGCCGTGTGATGGCTGGCCACAAAGACATAGACCACAGTTGATGGTATGCACATATAAACAGTAAATAAATGTATCATTATTGTAACTCTCCTCTCAGCCAATCTAAATAGCCAATCTATTATATGAGCCGGCTATTTTGTTGGCTCTAGATGACATGGAACTTGCATTTAGCCAGCAGCCGGCTAAATTATAATCCTTGCTCTGAGACATAATACATGGCGGCACGAAATAAATTAAAGAACTTATGAAAGGACCCAGGGAGCAGAGCCCAGCATGAAGTGTCTCAAAAGCAAGGAGCCCAAATTCAAAGCAACAAGCAATGAAGGGAACCTTTTGTGCACTAGATCAGGCCAGGAGTTGGTGGGCAAGAGAAGAAAGCTTCTTTAGACTGACTCCAACAATGCTGACCTAAAATGCAGACTCAAAAGGCTAGAAAGGTATCAGTGGGCTTCAAGTTGCAACACCCATAAACATGTATCTCCAACAGAAAACCCAAAATCATACAAGTCCTCTCGACAGCAGCAGTGCAGCAGCGTGCTCACGCCGCCGCTCGCCGGGCTCCGCGCCGCCGTTGGATGCGGCCAACCGCGCCACCGCCCCCGTCGCGGTCACGCCGCCATCCGCCAGCCAAAATCAAAGCCCAATCCTATTGATTCTCTGCAACATGCAGCCTAATCCAATCCAACTAGCAAAATCAAAGCATGTAGATGGTTGCGTGCAATTTCTGACAGTGAATCCTCGCATGCACCTCCAAACTGAAAAGACTCCAATTTGATAGCTCGGGGACAAGAGGAAGAGAGTGAATCAACCTCGTGCTGCCCCAATCTTGCTTGCACGCCGAATTTGAGGTTCATTAGCATGAGCATCAACTAATTGGAACATCTGTTGAAAAAACTCATGTATGTGGCTCCACCAAATTTGCCAGATTCTCAGCATGAATAAACAGAATCGGGACCCTTATGATCTCACTGCTCTTATTTCAATCCCTTGCACAATAAGACCGCTCTTAGTGAACAAGTCTTTAGTCTCTGCGAGACTGATGGACACATCACCATCCTCACCTTCATCGTTGTAGAATTGACCCAACTCCACCTCCATCCAACCATCACCCCTTTCTCGGGGGAGTTGCGGCTCATGCATCTCGTCTTCCCCCTCATCCTCACTTCCAAAAATCTGGAAGAAAACTTCGTGAGTTAATTTGCTTTTTCCAATGCAAATTGATGCCTCCTGGACAGAATAATCAAGCCCTCTCCAATCTGGTGTCAACTTGAACACAAGATAAGCGGCATAAGTTGAGTGCCTGGACAACATCTTGCTATTTATCTTGCCACGTATTTCCAACCAGCAAACAGACAGGAGTTCAGCAGCTTCTGAGAAGCTGTTGCAAATTAACAAAGTGTTAACATTTAAAAAAACTATAGAACAGACGACACAGACAAGTAAAGAAATCAAACTGTTTCTGTAAAAGAAAAAAAATCCATCACAAAAAAAGAAAAAGAAAAAGAACAATCTGCCATGACAACTAAATTCATAACATGGCATCAACCAAGATTTGTCAAACATCCTTGAAAGGTTTCACAGTTTGAGACTGAGCTATAGTTGCAGATTAATTTTACAGCTAAGTCTCACTAATCTGTTGCCGGCTACTTTTTACATACCTAAACATAAATGCACAAAAAACAATTCAGGAACTCTATTGTGATTTGTAACAATGTATAAGTCGCACTTGGATTCATTACCATACAACGACATTAAACAGAACAAATGAAATGTGTGAATACAAATTCCAGCATCAGGATTGGAAAGCGAGGCAGGAGAAAATAGATGAGCAAACCTGCAGTCGGTGAGAGGGATCCAGCGCCAGTAGATGTTAGCTACGTTGCGTGCAATTTCTGACAGTGAATCCTCGCATGCACCTCCAAACTGAAAAGACTCCAATTTGATAGCTCGGGGACAAGAGGAAGAGAGTGAATCAACCTCGTGCTGCCCCAATCTTGCTTGCACGCCGAATTTGAGGTTCATTAGCATGAGCATCAACTAATTGGAACATCTGTTGAAAAAACTCATGTATGTGGCTCCACCAAATTTGCCAGATTCTCAGCATGAATAAACAGAATCGGGACCCTTATGATCTCACTGCTCTTATTTCAATCCCTTGCACAATAAGACCGCTCTTAGTGAACAAGTCTTTAGTCTCTGCGAGACTGATGGACACATCACCATCCTCACCTTCATCGTTGTAGAATTGACCCAACTCCACCTCCATCCAACCATCACCCCTTTCTCGGGGGAGTTGCGGCTCATGCATCTCGTCTTCCCCCTCATCCTCACTTCCAAAAATCTGGAAGAAAACTTCGTGAGTTAATTTGCTTTTTCCAATGCAAATTGATGCCTCCTGGACAGAATAATCAAGCCCTCTCCAATCTGGTGTCAACTTGAACACAAGATAAGCGGCATAAGTTGAGTGCCTGGACAACATCTTGCTATTTATCTTGCCACGTATTTCCAACCAGCAAACAGACAGGAGTTCAGCAGCTTCTGAGAAGCTGTTGCAAATTAACAAAGTGTTAACATTTAAAAAAACTATAGAACAGACGACACAGACAAGTAAAGAAATCAAACTGTTTCTGTAAAAGAAAAAAAATCCATCACAAAAAAAGAAAAAGAAAAAGAACAATCTGCCATGACAACTAAATTCATAACATGGCATCAACCAAGATTTGTCAAACATCCTTGAAAGGTTTCACAGTTTGAGACTGAGCTATAGTTGCAGATTAATTTTACAGCTAAGTCTCACTAATCTGTTGCCGGCTACTTTTTACATACCTAAACATAAATGCACAAAAAACAATTCAGGAACTCTATTGTGATTTGTAACAATGTATAAGTCGCACTTGGATTCATTACCATACAACGACATTAAACAGAACAAATGAAATGTGTGAATACAAATTCCAGCATCAGGATTGGAAAGCGAGGCAGGAGAAAATAGATGAGCAAACCTGCAGTCGGTGAGAGGGATCCAGCGCCAGTAGATGTTAGCTACGGGTAGAAGAGAGGATTGGATTGGAAAAGAAGAAAGAATCAGAGGAAACAGAGGCGAGGAAGGAAGCTGTATTCAGCTTGGCAATTCAGAGTTCTCTTGTTACATGAATGATTGCAACACCAACATGGTGTGCTTTTAAAGGAAAACAACCCGCTACCGGGCTAAGCCCAACTCCACACTCTACTTTAAGCCCACTCTGGCCCAGAGACCCGCACATTCGCGCGCTTCGTGTGCTTGCTCCTTTTCAGCTTGGAGCCCAAATGTTCCTGGCTTGCCGGATCCGATAAAGTATCCGGTGTGGTGCTAACATCCCCTCCTTCTTCAGTAGCTGCTTGTCCCCAAGCAGGCGCGTTAGGGAACTTGGCCTTCAATGCTTGCATATCCTCCCAAGTTGCGAGTTTCTGATTCATACCAGACCACTGAACTTTAACTTGGGACACCATTTCTCCTCCCCGAGATATCATCCTTCTTTGCAATATCAGCACAGGAATGTTGTCAGGGATAGCAGCTTGAGGTAATTGAGGAACCACCTCTACCGTAGGACCAATAGCTTGTTTAAGTTGGGACACATGGAACACTGGATGTATTTGGCTTGAAGCAGGCAACTCCAATTTGTATGCAACAGTACCAATCTTCTCCACCACCTTGTATGGTCCGAAAAATTTGAAAGCCAGCTTATGGTTAGCACGATTAGCCACTGATGTCTGGACATATGGCTGAAGCTTCAAATAAACCCAATCGTTGACAGCAAAAGTCCTTTCGGAACGTTTTTTATCAGCTTGAGATTTCATTCTCTACTTGGCTCGCAGCAATTGTTGCTGAACCAACTTTGTCATCAACTCTCTTTCCTGCAACCATTCCTTAAGCTCCTAAACTGGACAAGCAGAAGCATCGGTGATGCCAAATTGCCTTGGAAGATGACCATACAAAACTTCAAATGGTGAATGACCCAAAGCTGAATGCCAACTCGTGTTACACCAGAACTCTGCCAATGATAACCATGATTTCCATTTAGAAGGACAAGCATTAACAAAACATCTCAAGAATGTTTCCATGCACTGATTAACACGTTCTGTTTGTCCATCAGATTGTGGATGATAGGCTGAACTCATGTTCAAATCCACTTTAGCCAGAGAAAACAATTGTGTCCACAAGTTGCTTGTAAATATTTTGTCCCTGTCTGAAATGATAATCTGAGGTAGACCATGCAATTTATAGACATTGTCAATATATGTTAATGCTACTGTAGCAGCTGTAAAAGGATGCCTTAGAGGAACAAAATGACTGTACTTTGAAAATGTATCCACCACCACCAAAATGCAATTGTATCCTGCAGACTTGGGCAGGCCCTCAACAAAATCTAGTGAGACAGTTTGCCAAGCTTGATTTGGAACAGGCAGTGGTTGAAGAAGTCCTGGGTATTTAGCTCTATCAGGCTTTGACTATTGACATACTGAACAAGATTTAACATAATCATGCACTTGTGTTTTCATAGCATGCCAAGCAAAGAACTGTTTCAGTCTTATGTATGTTACTGGTACCCCTGAATGACCCCCAACTGCACTATCATGCATTGCCTGGATAATCCTTTGCTTTAGGAAAGGATTAGTACTTCCCACCCATATCCTATTCTTATATCTCAACAGACCATCTTTTAGTGTGAAATTAGCAACAGCTGAAGCAGACACTACCAACTTTGTGATAATATCACTGGCATGTTGATCTTCTTTGTAAGACTGCACCACTTCTTCCAACCATGATGGAGTACATTGAGAAATAGCCAGGATATTTGCATCATCATGTGATCTTCTGGAAAGTGCATCAGCTGCAGAATTCTCACTTCCCTTCTTATACAGAATTTTATACTGCAAACCAGCTAATTTAGCATATAACTTTTGCTGCCAAATAGTGTTCAATCTCTGCTCATTGAGTTGAGCCAAACTCTTATGGTCAGTGAAAATGGTGAATTCAGCAGCCTGCAAATAGGTTCTCCAGTGAGCTATAGCCATGATTATTGACAAATATTCCTTCTCATATGTTGAAAGTCCCTGATTCTTTGGTCCAAGTGCTCTACTTAGAAAGGCCAAAGGATGACCTGATTGCATCAATACTGCACCTATACCAGAAGCACATGCATCTGTCTGAATATAAAAGGGTTTGCTGAAATCTGGGAGGGCCAATACAGGAGCAGAAGTTAATGCCTGTTTCAGGGCTTGAAAGGCTTGTTCATGAGCATCAGTCCAGATAAATATGGTATGCTTCTTTAGCAAATCAGTCAAAACTCTACTGATAATGCCAAAATGCTGAACAAATTTTCTATAGTAACCAGCCAAACCCAAAAAACTCTTTAACTCTTTAACATCTTTAGGGGTAGGCCAATTCCTAATGGTTTCCACTTTCTCTGGATCAGTAGACACTCCCTGTTCACTGATTATATGACCAAGGTATTGAATCTGCTGCTTAGCAAACTCACATTTAGACAATTTAACTTGCCACTGGTCCTGTTGAAGGAGCTGCAATACTTGAGCAATGTGTTGCAAATGCTCCTCATAAGTTTCACTATAGATGAGAATATCATCAAAAGCTACCAGTACACACTTTCTTAACAGAGGTTTAAGTGTATCATTCATTGCTCCTAAGAAAGTGGCAGGTTCCCCTGTGAGACCAAAAGCCATGACCTTGAACTCATAGTGACCTTCATGAGTTTGAAAAGCTGTTTTAAACTCTTCACCTGGCCTCAATAATATTTGATGGTAACCAGCTCTCAAATCAAGCTTAGAAAACCATTTTGCTTTTGCTAACTCATCACACAGCTCGTCAAATATAGGTACAGGATATTTTGCTTTAACTGTCAAAGCATTCAAGTATCTGTAGTCAACACAGAATCTCCAAGTCATGTCCTTCTTTTTGACTAGTAATACAGGAGAGGAAAAAGGGCTTTTGCTTGGTTGAATCACTCCTTGCTTCAGCATTTCAGCTACTTGCTTTTCCACTTCATCCTTCAATTGTGGTGGATATCTATAAGGCCTCATACTAAAAGGTTTAGCTCCTGGTAACAAAGGAATTGCATGATCACAGTTCCTACTAGGAGGGAGACCTTCAGGAGTTTCAAAGACTGAGTCAAACTGAATAAGCAACTCCTTAATGGCAGGTGAAACCACTGTTTCATCTTTTTCAATATCCTCTATGAACAACACTTGAATCACAGTACTCTCAGGTACTTAAGGAGTGATGCCTTGCAAGAACATAGTACCATGTTTATATGGTATAGAGAGCCATTTGTTTGCCCAATCCACTTTCATTGGACTGAATTTCTCTAGCCAATCCATTCCAACCACCATATCAAAGCCTGTCATAGGAAGAACTCTGACATCAGATGTGAATACACAATCCTGAATAGTGGTAGGGGTAGAAGAGAGGATTGGATTGGAAAAGAAGAAAGAATCAGAGGAAACAGAGGCGAGGAAGGAAGCTGTATTCAGCTTGGCAATTCAGAGTTCTCTTGTTACATGAATGATTGCAACACCAAGCATGGTGTGCTTTTAAAGGAAAACAACCCGCTACCGGGCTAAGCCCAACTCCACACTCTACTTTAAGCCCACTCTGGCCCAGAGACCCGCACATTCGCGCGCTTGGTGCGCTTGCTCCTTTTCAGCTTGGCGCCCAAATGTTCCTGGCTTGCCGGATCCGATACAGTATCCGGTGTGGTGCTAACAGTAGATTGGCGTGTCGCCCCACGCGATGCTAAGCGCCCTGGCCGACAGCATGTAGCACTTAGCGCCGGTCTTCCGATCCAACCAAATGATCTGCAAACGAACACCACTTTAATCGAGATTGGAGAACCTAGCACAAACGAACATGGAAAAGAAGCGCGTTCCCGTACAGTGAGGCCGCCCTCCAGTAGGGCAGGGCGCTCGGCGAGGCGGAGGAACAGCCCCTTCTTGGACGGCGGCGCGGGTGAGAGTTCTCCGGCGGCGAGCGGCGGGAGGTTGCGGGGCAAGAAGCGCGACCAGACGGCTTCGGATTTGGTGGCGGCGCGGAAGGCCCGGGAGACCGCGGCTTGATCCTCCATCGGTTCGTACGCAGCTCGCTGGCGGACTCGATCGCTGGGGTTGGAAGGAGTTGCAGTTGACCGAGATTTCAGGGGAGAGATCAGTATAAATTTCCCGGGTGGTTATATGGGCCTGTGACGCTCTCGTTGTCCTTGGCGGCCGAAAAGAAGTTCGTTCACGCCCCCATATGTAGAAGTACAGGCCCCCACTTGGCCCAACAAAATCAAAGGTCCGAAACAGCTGCACCTTCCTTTTTTTCAGAAATCACAGTTCTACACCATCCGAGACGGGAGGATAAACCATCAAATCAGACTTATAGCCTCTTCGATGGGTAACCACCAACGGACATTCCGTGATCTTCACGATGCGGATCCCCTGCTGCTGGATAGCATCCAGATTATGGCGTCTGCAGCAACAATACAGGAACAACATGCATCATTTAAATATTGCATTTTACCATTGGAGAGTACTAAAAGATGTATGCACAAATGGCCAAAAAAGAATGGTTGTATAGAAGCAAGCATTGGTGAAAAGTGCAAGGATGGAACCTATGAAATATGTAGCTGCTGGATCACAATTAACCTTTCGCTTTCAGTCGAGTCTCCAGTTAGCAAGAAAGACAGTTTGCTTTGCCAGATGGCATGCATCTTGTGCTCATAGCCTGCTTATCTTATCTGCAGTCGGTCTTTGATACAACTCCAAGCTGGCATCTTCACTACTCCTTTGTCTTTCATGGCCTCCCTGATCTCAGTAGCATTATCGCAGCGACCATCACCAGCAAAGGCCTTTGATAGCTGTACATGAGCCGATGAATCCTGGGGATAAAGCTCAGTCAGGCGTTTAGACACCCGGATGGCAATTTCAAGGTTGCCATGAATCTGGCAGGAGCTGAGAAGAGCTCTGTATACTGACGGACCAGGTTTCATAGGCATATCGTTGATCAAAGATTCAGCTTCTGAGAGATATCCAGCACGACCAAGAAGATCAACCATACATGCATAGTGTTCTAGCTTCATTCCAGCAGAAGACACTTTTTCCTTCATCAAGTTGAAATATTCAAGCCCCTTATCTACCAAGCCAACATGGCTGCAAACTTGAAGCACCGACAAGAAGGTGGTATGGTCTGGTTGAACTTGAAGTCTCTTCATATGTTCAAATATTTCAATCACCTCTTTTCCATACCCATGTTGAGCACAACCCGACAGAAGCGAGTTCCACGAAACCAAGTCAGGTGCTTCCATTGAAGAGAAAATAAGCTTAGATTCAACAATTTCCCCACACCTTGCGTACATGGAAATCAAACCGTTCTGGACTTGGACGTCGCGAACGTATCCAATCTTCAGAATAAGAGTATGCAGCTGCCTTCCCTCCAACAATGTGGATGAGTTCCCTACAGACTTCAACAAGCTGGCAAAGGTGATCGCATCTGTTTGAACGCCTTGCCTTCTCATCCCTAGAAAATGCCGAAACGCCTCATCATCTCTTCCTAGACAGGAGAGTCCAGAGATGAGAGAATTGGACGACACCTGATCGCCGCATGAAACTGCTATCTGGACCCTCCTGAAATCTTCCACAGTGTTACACTTGGAGTACACGGTGAGAAGCGCCGAGAGGACATACGAATTGTCCTCCAACCCCTTCTTCAGCACAGCACAGTGCACTTGCCTCGCATGATTTATGTCGTTGGGACTCTGGAACGAGCTGAGAAGGCTACTGAATGTCTTCATATTTGGTGCTATTCCTGACTGCTCCATATCCTTTACCAACAGCATGGCATCATGGGACCTTCCTTTAGCAGCGAACCCACCGATTAGTGCCGTGAAAGTGGCCACGTTTTTCTCTTCCATCTCCTCAAGAACCTTGTACGCCGCGCACAAGTGACGGCATTTGGAGTACATGTTCAGCAAGGCAGTCCCCACCACAGTGTCATAACTGACACCACACTTGAGGCCGACACAATGCAGCATTGCCCCAATGCACACGTCCTCCTGCTTGACGCACGCAACCAGGGCACTAGACACGGCCGACTCCGTGGGGAAAACGCCTTCGCGCAGCATGCGCCGGAACGTCCCCACGGCGACTCCGGGGCCTCGGAACCGCGCGTGGCCGTAGATGAGCGTGCTCCAGGTGACGGCGGTCCGGTGGGACATTTCGTCGAACAGCCGCTGCGCCTCGTGG
>LAPY01000118.1:73674-83947 GCA_000970635.1 Eragrostis tef | reverse complement strand
AAAACATAATCTTTTGTTTCCCAATTTGACTATGTATGCCAAAATAACATACACACTTAAGCGTCTACTTATCACTGTGTAAACATGAATAATTCAACTTGTAATAATGCTTTTCTTTTGTGCCACTGCAGCGGCTCTTGGTCCAATGAGAGACACTGAGGCATCAATTGATATGGTGGGTAACATTGCCTGCAAAGAGGGCAGAAAACAGTTCGCTCAAGGTGATGAAGTGTCAAGCGCCCTCTCTGTGAAGGAATCCTCCTCAGATGTTCGTGAAAAACTGTTCCATGTAACTCTGCGAACGTCCTTTCGGTGAAGATAGTCTCCTCTGACGTTGGCTTCCCGATAGAAGTGTATGGCACTGTCATTGCCAGAGACAGCCTCGATCTAAAGTGTGTTTATCTCTTCCGCCGTGACAGGGATCATAGCCACATCATCGTCACCAAGGTACATTGGAGCCCAATTGTATTACTTTGCTTGGAACAAGTTCTTAACTGCTAGTGTATGCATATTCCGTGGGATAACTTCCAGTTGCATTGCTTTCTTGCTACATTCGATGTGTGTTTGATTAGCAGAGCTTGCTAGTAAGTTATCAGTAGGCACCTGCATCGCACTAGGAGATAATAATGTCTAGTTGGCAGTGCGTGATATTTTCTCATCTTTTATGCTGGAGTTGTGTGGTATCAAAACTTGAAAAATATACACATTGCTTGTCAAAATCAGAGTATAAAGACCATGCCTTGATGCCATATGGTTGTACAAAATAAAGTTTATGCTTGCTGTGTTGCTTTCAGACATGATGATGCAGCGTAAACTTTTTGTTTTTTTGAGGACAAAATGCAGCGTAATCTGTTATGGAGTTTTGCAAATAACTACATGGATTCAGCGGCTATAGTTTGATAGTTTTCATGTGGCATGAAACAAAATAAAACCGATGCTGACTTAGAAGCTTGATCTTCATCGTTCTACCATTTAGAGGCCTATAATGAAAGTGCTTGTCCACATATAACAGTACCATATGCAGTTACAGTTTCAGTATTCAGTTCAATAGTTTGCTAACATATTTTTTCACAGGATGAAGAGTTGATCTTAATTGGCCCAAAGCAAGGACTTGCACTTATAGATGCTATACATTTTGAGATTGATTTGAAGATCAAGGGAGAAGGAAAGCAGAAGAAAGACAAACAACTCAGTAAAGGGTATGTAACATTGGATGGTGTGTCACGTCACTTCGGAGAAGAGCTGGAGGTTGAGAGTTACCCTCTTGACTCTATGCTCAGTAAGGTGGTGGTGATGTGTGCCGTTGAGAAGAATGCGGTGGAAGCCACTATTGCAATTGAAGTTATCCAAGGAAAATTTTACGGAGAAATCACGGCTTGCACCACCAACATCCTGGATAGCATTGTACTTCATGATAGCAAATTGACAAGTGAAGCAATGGCAGGTGGAGTTCTCCCAATGTTGCGGTGCGTCGTAGCTGTTGGTCTGAGGGAGAAGCTGATGGTTACTATTACTCAGCCTGGTGTTTGTAAAGCTGATAGTCAGCGAACCATCAAGTTTACTCCAAGAGTCAATAATGGAGATGAAGCTGAGATAACTTGTGGTAGCTTGAAGATGCATGTGAAGGTTACTTGGTCGATCATTGAGCGCATGCATTTGGATTGAGATTGAGAGGCTTAAATTATTGCTAACCTACGCATGCTTTGATGTAAGTCGGTGATGAATGGTTATTCTGTGAAATGAGCTTGTTATGTCGTAGTAAGAGTCTGCCTTGGAGGCATTATCGTTGTATGCTTTCTTTGGTGCTGACCAGCTATCATGTTAACCTCTACTTTTTAGCTCAGCAGATGAGATTCACAATTATTTCTTTGCATGCTGTGTTTCAATTGGAAGCACGATTTTGATGTGAACATGTTGATGTCGATTGTTTGCTACGCTGTAATGAAATATGATATTCGTATATGCTCAGCTGAGTTACTTATACAATGCTGAAGATATTGGATACTGCAAAAGGACTGTGAAATTGAAATTATTGAAGCATGATTTGGCAATCGTTCTTTGGCTGGTTGCTTCCATAATGGAATATGGGCCATCAAGACAAAATCAAGTTCGCCAATGACCACTTGCGCTGGAGATAAACAAAGCAAAACTCCAAATGTTTTGGACGCCCTAGGTCGGAACGAGGCGCGCATGACGAACGCTCTGTGACGAGTGAGTGCGCCAATCTGCCCGCCTGGAGCTTATCTTCTTCGAGGAAGCAGATGCGGTGGTCGGATCTACGAGTATGATCCCAAGATGGGACAGCAGCTACACCAGAATCTCCTTTGTCGACCTCAACGAGGAGGCACCGAGGAACAAATCCATCTGCTAGCACCATCTGCAAAGAAGTTCCACGTTCCTGGTCACTTTTGTAGTGTTCTCGGATGCCAGCAAAGGACGTTCCGTTCCGTGCGAACGTCCTCGCCGTGAACGTAAAACAAGGTTTCTCGGAGAGGACGTTTTACAAGGGCGTCGAGACAGGTTTTTTGATTGGATCCGATTCTGACTGCCAACCAACCATGTATCGAATTGCCCTGTGGCTTTTGATTGATTTTTGTCTTCTCGGTCAAACTATTGTACCATATGCATAAAGCTGAAAAAATTGGCACCCTTTGACTTTAGCCTAAAACTCTAAAAAACATTGCTCTTCATATGTAATACTTTGTACTTCGCCCTTGATTTGTCATCTCTACTACTTAATAAGTCTCAAAGAAGTCGTCAGCTTAAAATTTTCAGACCACTGCCGTTTGAATTCGGGTCAAATTCGTTTAAGTTTTAAATGTCCGAGTTAAGTTTTTGTTGTCTTATAGCTCTCGAATCGAATACTTTCACAAACCACGGGCGCTCCATTGACTTCAAGCCAACCGGGTTCGAATCCCAACTGCAGCGAATTATGCATCCAACCACGACGGGGAGTGTATGTACGTTATCCAATCAATCAAATTCTCGTTCACCTTTTTCGATTATTTAATTTGTCTTTAATTTTCGAACAGATAATTCCGGAAACTTTTCTTTCCTCTGCTTGTTTCTGAATCATATTTGTGCCAACATACTACTACACTACTTATCACGATGTAAACATGACTTGTAATGATTTCCTTTCGTTGCAATGCAGCTACTCTTGGTCCCATGAGAGACGCTGATGCATCAGTTGATATGGTCGATGGCATCGTCTGCAAAGAGGGCAAAAAAGAGTTCGTTCAAGGTGATGAATCAGCAAACGCCCTCTCCGTGACTTCAGCCACCTCATCAGATGTCAGTGACAAACCCTTTGTTCCATGTAACTCTGCAAACGTCCTTTCGGTGAAAATAGTCTCCTCTGACGTTGGCTTCCCGATAGAAGTGTACGGTACTGTCATTGCCAGAGACAGCCTCGATCTAAAGTGTGTTTATCTCTTCCGCCGTGACAGAGATCATAGCCACATCATCCTCACAAAGGTACATTGTTAAGCACAATTGTATTACTTAGTCTGGTCCGTGATTTTTTTCTCATTTTCCGATACTAAACTTGTGTGGTTTTGAAACTTGCAAATGTGCACCTTACTTGTCGATAATCAGAGCATAATGACCACACATTGATGCCATGTTTTTGTATAAAATAAAACTGTCGTCATCCGAATGAACGGGATGTTCGGCAGATATTTGAATCGAGGGAGCAACGCTAGCAGATATTTGAAATCTAAGAACACGCAGAGGGTTTATACTGGTTCAGTCCTTTCGAAGGATAACAACCCTACGTCCAGTGTGTTTCTGTGTATAATGTGGCAGCCTTTGCGTTAGGGTTTCGCAAGGAGCCAGAGAGTTTTTCCCGTAGGGGTTACATGAGTATTTATAGGCCACTTACCGCCTATCTGAGTCCTATCTACATACAATCTCCTATTTCCTTGTTCGGCAAGAATACTAATTCCTTTCCTAATCCATCTTGCGGTTATATGTGTCTTCGAAAAAACCTTTAAAATAATCTTCGGAATATCTAAAAAGTAGGGCTACGACAAAAACTTATGTAACATGATGCGCGGTTGCATACGGTAGCGGTACAGCTAGGTAGAGGGTTTAGGGTTTAGGTAGATGGTGCAACGTAACTTGTTCTTGATTATGGTTTTCACGTGGTATGAAACAGAATAAAACTGATGCTGACTTAGCAGCTTGATATTCATTGTTCTACCATTTTTTGTTATGCGAATGTTCTACCATTTATAGAGGCATACTATAATGAAGTGCTTGTAAACGCATACTAGCATTTTATCTTTAACAGGACATATGCAGTTACTCCGTATATTTCGCTAATAGTTTTTAGGAAGCCACTATTGCAATTGAAGTTATCCAAGGAAAATTTTACGGAGAAATCACCAACATCCTAGATAGCATTGTACTTCATGATAGCAAATTGACAAGTGAAGCAATGGCAGGTGGAGTTCTCCCAATGTTGCGGTGCGTCGTAGCTGTTGGTCTGAGGGAGAAGCTGATGGTTACTATTACTCAGCCTGGTGTTTGTAAAGCTGATAGTCAGCGAACCATCAAGTTTACTCCAAGAGTCAATAATGGAGATGAAGCTGAGATAACCTGTGGTAGCTTGAAGATGTGCGTGAAGGTTACTTGGTCGATAATTGAACGCATGCATTTGGATTGAGACTGATAGGAAATTGTTGTTAGCATCCACATAGTTTGATTTATGGTTGTTCTTTCAGATTTTAGGCATGTTGTAATAAGAGAGTTTGATCTATGGTTTGTGTTAGAGTGCTGCTATGCGTACGAAGAAAACCCATACGAAGGGGCTACGAAGTCAACCAAACCACGTGATTCTATTGCCATCTCGCGGGCCCACTATTGGGCAGGGGACCCTGAGCGGTCTTCTTCTTCGTCTTCCTCCCTCACGACTTTTCCTCCAGCTGCAAAATCCCCAAGCAGTGTGAGAGCTTGCCGAGGCCGGAGGCCAAATCGCGCAGTTCCATCCGCTCTCAGAGAGCTTGCCGCGCAGCCCTTGTCCTCTTTTCAAAGCTAATACGTGGACAGCTCGAATCCATAAATCGAAAACCATCCAATATTTTTCCACTCCGCTACCAAGCACTCAGCGCCGCCTGCTCAAGATTTGCTTTTGAAGGATCGGATCATGCGAAGATTTATTTAGGAGGAAAGTCAGGTTGCTTTTAGAGGGAACAACCCTTGAGTTTGGCGGGAGTAATACCTAATAACAACCTCTAATCCTCTAATTCTGGGCCCAACTAATCTGATTAGGAGAGAGAGAGGAAAGGCACACGCCCAGTCCCAGGCCACGCGCGGGAGATGACTTCGTATGGATTTCGTACATGAAAAGTTAGTAGGTGTAGACTTTTTCTTTGTGTTATCCAGCCTGTTGGGTAGGCTGTCTTTGATCTATGGTTGTATGATGTAAGATTTTGAGTAAATTGGATTGGCGGTAACAAAACTTGCAAGGTGGATGCAAATAGCATACAACTGGATAGATGCTCAAATATATCTACTCCCTAAGTCAAACTATTTTAATTTTGACCAAATATACAGAGTATACTACGTATTAACGTTTAGAACACCAAATATGCATAAATGAATCTTGATGAATCTAACAATACTTATGGGTGGCTTAAGACGAAAATTATTAGAATGTTATTTGTTTTGAGAGGATGTAGTACTTGCCAAAAAAAATGTACATCATAAATCTTGTTTTAGGGTGCACATATAATGGTGAAAAATAGGCATGCGGCTAATCCGGGAAAGTTGGACTGCCGCACGAGGATGGACTCCCTTCGATTTGATCTGCACGCGAGGCACACAACGAGGATGTGTGGCGCGCGTTGAGGCACTGGTGCTTCGGTGATTGCTATTGTTGTTTCAGCGTTGGTTTTAAGTCTCAAAATGTCGCACTGTAAGCTCATGTTGGATGGTTATACGAGCTGTACACTTCAGTATCTCAATAACTGTACACGCGCGCGCACACACACAAAGCTCTACATGCCCTGATCAAATGAAACACGTTCAGGTGCATAATGTGATAATACTAGCCCTGAACAAAGGAACAAGCAAAATAGTGCAACTGTTTCGTAAAAAAAAAAGGAGCAAAATAGTGCAACTTTAATGGCTTGTCCAAGTTTAGTCCGGCCCACTTAACGCACAATAGAACCAAGATTTTTTTAATTTTTAATGATTTTTTATTATATTTTATTAATACCCTTGAGTGTGTCCCGTAGTGAGTGGAACGGAGGTAGCGCCCTCGGGCTAAAGTGTTAAAACCACTCTGTTCCTTTCTCTCGGTCTTGCTAAAACAAGTAAGTTGACTAGCAAATAGGAGAGATAGAAGAAAGAGTAGCAAAACTATTCCTTAGCAGGAAGGGGGGTTTTTAATCCTGATAAACGGACGATTAGGTCTTGTCGCCTCACTGCAGGGCGACTAGACGTACGTTGCTCCTTCTAGTTGCCTGCTGAATGGGCAATTGGCCCTGTCGCCTTACCAGTGGGCGTCAAGGGTGCAGTCGCCTTTTCCAAGGGCGACAAGGTTCTAGTCGCTCGGACAAAGGGCAACAAGCACTGCCACTGTATTTGACAATGTCACTATTTAGCACTGTTTTCCTACTATTTAACTTTGTGTAGACACTATTTAGCACTGTTTTCCACTATTTCTGATTGCTTTGTGCCATCTTTTCTATGAGCAGTTTAGATTTGATAGTCTGACCGATGAGCTCTGCCTCTTCTGTGACCTTCCACAACGCAGAACCAAAATAATACATCCATAATTCTGATATCAGGGAGTTAGGCCGTTGTTGTACTTCCTATACAGTAGGCAGTAGCAGTGATAGGTGTCTCTGTTTTTATTGACATTGTTGGTTGTGGTTTCTTTGTAACCAGCCTTCGAAGCTAGCTCTTATCTAGTGTACTGATGACTTGTATTTCTTCTTCCTTTTAATGAAAAATATCAGGACCTTAAGATAAGGGAAGCATCCATGTTGCATTCTCGCAAATGAAAAAAAATTCTCCATCCTGTGGACTTGATCTCTGACAACTAAGCCAGGGATGAAGCTCTCTCATTAAGAAAATTGTGATGATCATTAGTTAGTACGGCTAACATGCCTGATCTATCTTATTGTTTTGGTCCCGGCGTGCATGATTCCAGTAGTCTGTTCTACTAGTAAACAGCACTTTGCTGGTTCAGATTTCTGTCAACGCAATCAGAAATAGTTGTTTGTAAATAGAGGGAAACAGTTCTAAATAGTGTCTACACAGTATTAAATAGCAGCCCTAAATAGGTAAACACTGTAGCAAATACTAGCAAATATATACTGTGGAAGTTTTTGTTGCCATTTATCCCGGCCTCTATGACGGGATCAATCACTGAAGGAAACACATTTCAAGAGATGGTTTAGCACGTGGCCACATCCGAGAGATTAATTCGGGGCCAGTAGTCATCACTACGCAGCGTTGCCGCTAGACTTTGCTTACTTTGTCCAATTTGCAATGCTTGGTTTAACGTCATGCGGAAGTTCTGTTGATTTTAAGCAGTGTAGCACACTCGTTTCTTTATCTCAAAGATA
This sequence comes from Eragrostis tef, assembly GCA_000970635.1. NCBI lineage: Eukaryota > Viridiplantae > Streptophyta > Magnoliopsida > Poales > Poaceae > Eragrostis > Eragrostis tef. The sequence goes on along the minus strand of LAPY01000118.1, from coordinate 76,367 downwards.
AACTAGAATGCTCAGCTTGTTAGTTGCGGGACTTCGAGTCCCCCCCAATCTGTGCATCTTTTTTTATGTCAAGCTTTAAAGCTGTTTTTTTTGTAGTTGAAAACGTACATGTCCTGTTCACTATATGTCACATTCAGAACATGTTTGTACCGAGGACAGATAGGCAGACATAGAACATGTTTGTGGATCATCATTTATCGGATGGTGAAGCTGAGTTTGGATACTTGGACGGCACGAGGTTGTTTCTGATGAGGAAGAAGAAAATTTTCAGATCAATTGGTTTTGGTGGGCTTCTGAATTTTCCGCACCTAAAGCATATTAACGGGCGTTTTTCAGCTGGCTCATGAGCAAGTTAGATGAGTTGTCGTGAAGCATTATTTTAGACAGTAAAACTCTTTAAAGAAAAAGTATATTTTTGAAGTATGGAAACTGAGGAGATTCTTGAGGTCAGCTACTATCCCAATGAGTAAAGAAGAGGGAGACGAATTCAGAGCAGCTACCTCAATGAGAAATGAAATTCCTCAGCTGCAAAGTTGAGGCGCATGTTTACATGCTACTCTCTCAGTTGAGAGGAGATGGAACCCGATCACTTTTTAAGAATTGACCAGAGGAATGGAAGGCAGATGAGAGTGTCAGTGTCGACAGTTGAGAGCAAGTACTTCCGCAGCCGATGACTTTTTCTGTAGTGGTACTGCGTTACCATCCGTTATGTGGAGCCTAATATGGTTTTGTTTATGTAATAATCCATCTGTATTTTGGTTGGTACAATTTCTTTCCTGCACGCATATTATCATTTAACGACATCATCACTAGTTTTTTACTCATGCAAGCATGCACTTTTGTTTTCAGAACTGAAGCCAACGAAGCTGGGAAATGCTGTGTGCAAATTTAAACTAAATAACCTTGTCTGCACGTCTTCTATAATTAAAAACTGGAGGAAGTAGCTCAAAAGACTCTGCTTCATTGTCCGCTAAACTACACAAGAGTACAGCAGCAAGCCGTCTGTCATATGAGTTGAATGCTGTTCCCTCTGACGGCTCTTATCACAATTAGTACTAGCTTGCTGCAAGTTTTATAGTAACTCTGTTCATGGCGCGCGCTCTCCTCTCCCGGCGATATCCTTCGTCTCCAGCCCAGGCGCCGTTCCTGGTGTTCATTCCTGTTCAGTCCTGGTGTTCAGCCTCTGCGGCGCGGGCGTGGATGGTGGCAGTGAAGCCGGCGACAGCGTTGGCGTCACGTCGTGGTCCGTTCGCCATCTTCGGGGCTCAACTTCAAGACGTACGGATGAGGCATGGGCCATGTTGGTGGCGCGCTGGTCATCCGTCGGCACCAGGAGCGTGAGGGATGCCGGCACGCCAAGCTCCTTGACAAGTGTTCGCTGCGGCGGCGGACGACGGGGTCGACGGAGCCCTAGAGCTTGCGGTGGCAGGGTGAGCTCGATCGGAGCAGGTGGCGCACGGCGTCTCTGCGTTGTCTTGTTCTGCCCTCGAGCTCGCTGGCAGGATGGCCGAGCACCCGAGCGTGCAGCAAGGTTCGTCAACGGCTAGGCCGCCGCCGGCGAGAGGTACAGTAGAAGACCAAGGATGCTGGAGCTGGACAACAGGCCAACGCGCCCAAGAGCGCTCCTTTCCGTGAGCGCGCGCGCCACCCATTGCCTTCGTCTCCGTGTCCAACAGCTTAGCAACAGGCGACGAGGCGGTGGAGGGAGCATCCTCGCCAGCTCCGGGACCAGCCGCCGACCTCCAAGCTAGCTAGAGCGCGGGCACCGGATGGAGATGAGGAAGGAAGGAGCTTGATTGATGCGACTAGAGTATTCTATTTCATGTGGTGGAGCCCTTGGGCAGAGAGAGTAGCTGGGGGTGCTCATGGAGTGGGTGGGGTAGAGGGGGAGAGAGAGAGAGTAGCATGTGGACGATCAGGATAAACCGATCCAACGGCTCACAAGGTACCTAGATCACTCACTCCGGGCGCGGCGTCCAGGGTTCAGGGTTTGGGGACGAGGAGGGCTTTCTGCCGGAGGCGACCGGGGCGGAGGCGGAGGCGGTCGGCGGCATGGCAGGCGGCGGCGGCGCACGGAAGGGTCCGAAGCCCAAATCCGAGAAGGAGGGCCTGGCGGCAACTGCTGACGACGTGTTCAAGGAGGTGCGCCCTGCTTCTGTCACGTCTCATCCATGTGTCGAAGGAAATTGCGTGTCCGGATTCCCTCCATACCCGTCAAATCGTGTCGTATTTCCTTGTCTGAGGCGTCAATCGCGATCCGGTTTTGTTGATTTCGAAATTTGGTTGGGTAGTTGGGTTATTTATTGTTGAGTGCTGTGGCGTCAAATTCGGTCTCTGTTTTGGTGCGGGACCGAGCCGTTTCGATTCCCACGAAAAGGTTGTAATTTTGTTGGCGTCGTAACTGCTGAGCCACCGATCGATTCGGTCCTGTCAATTTCTGTGGTTGACCACAGCTTCGGATTTGGTTGACTGATGTGTCCTATGGATATGGCTTTCGGATATGGCTTTGATTGCCACGAAAGGCTTAGAGCCTTCGATCGCTGTTAATTTTGGTGGGTGATCATGCCCGTTTCGATCACCAGAAAAGCTTTAGGATTCCCATTTTTGCTGGTCTCCATATTTACTGCTGTAGTTGGGTTGGAAATGCTTGAATGTAGTTGCTGCATTAAATTGGCGAGTTCAGTATACTCTCC
>LAPY01000118.1:58673-73627 GCA_000970635.1 Eragrostis tef | reverse complement strand
TTTGCCATGTGTCTCTTATTTAAAAAGAACGAGTTTGATTTCTACATTTGTGCCATGGGTTGGAAATGTTTACTCTGCATTAAGTTGCTGTATGTGTCTCCTAACACGTTGATTTCATATCTTGCTCCAGTTTCCTCATGTGACCTTCCCTCTGAATGAGCGTCGAAAGCTAATGGCCACCAACTACATTAGCATGGTTCTTTCCATTGTGCGAGAAGCCATTGCCCTGACAGCCAAGGAGAATAAAGGGGTGGCAAAGTTCCTCTACCTTGATGCTGTCTCTCTGAGACCGGTGGATCCTTCAGCACATGATGGGCCACTAATCAAGATCCCCATGCGGCCCGAGAATGGTTGCTTGTGGTAGTGGTCATGCCACCACTGAAGTGGAAGTCATACAGAGGCAAACCGTTCCTAAAGTTCCTGGTCAGGTTTCCAACCATGTACGTCTTGGGATATCTGTGGAACAAAAAATGGCGACTGTGTTCCGATGTGAAGCTGACTGGAGTGATCCCTGGCATTAATATCAACAAGTACTGCGACAAACTGCACTTCTCTTCTCACTACGGGCACAAAGGCATGGAAGTCGGACATGACTTCAGCCTTGTGAAGATTGGTTCAAGGGAAGCATTCCATAGCCACAAAGCGCTGACAGATGATGAAGACAAGTACGACGAGGTGCAGCAGAGGAGAGCTTTTGCATTCTGGTCCGTCACTATCTCAGAAGGGTCAAGGAGGAGAGTGATGCATGGGCGCATTGTGCGTGCTTTTATCCGGGGCAAGACTGAAACAGTTGACGATAAGCTATCAGCAGAGGATATTAAGCAGAGAGAATATGAAGAACTGGAGAAGGGAACGGATGCGGACAGAGCTCGTCTGGATACAATTTCCATCCACAACAGACCTGGGTCTGCGAACATTCAGAATTGGGTCACGGACTGTGGCAAAATCAGGAATGGCCTGAAGCTGAAGCCAGGACTCACATTGAAGGAGGAGGAAAAGGCGCGGGTTGTTCACCGCGAAATCTGCCGCGACATCATCCTGATGAAGTTGAGGAGCAGGGACAGCCTCTGAGCTGCAAAACTGTGCTAAAGCTCTTGCAATGTACTCTTAACCTGCTCGAAATTGTTGTCCTCTAGTACTAGTACTTGTTTTGCTATGCAGCAGTGTCAAACTTAAGCTGTTGTTCTCTAGTACTACTACTTGTTTTGCTAGGCAGCAGTATGAAACTTAATCTGGGTTGTTATTATCTTAATTTGTATGCGCTCCTACCTTACTATATGTTATGCTTATGGTTGGTTGGTTAGCAGTACAACTGAAGCAGTATGATGTGACTGTTATCCTGTTGTTCAAAGTGACCAGCTGCCGTGTCCAGTAATGAACAGCGAGTGCTGGACCCTGATCAGACGCAGCTCCCGGAGATGGCCACGCAGCGACGGCGAGGCGAGGACGACGGGAGGGATTGTCCTCGGCGATCGAAGGCGGCCACGTCGTCGTGTATTAGCTGTTGTGCAGGCCGGAGACGTCCGTCATGGTGCCCGAGCTGCGCGTCCGTGTCGTTGCCGCCACCGACAGCGTCAGCCGCACGACGTTGAAAGCGGCGGCGAGGAAGAGCTCGTAGACCGATCGATCGAAATGCCAATGGCGCATGCCGATGACCTGATCAGCCGCCCGGTCTAGCGGTGCTGGGCTGGGCGCCTTGGGCCGGGTGAGCACGACGCCGTCCGCGGGGCGGTCCTCTCCTCGCGGTGGCGCCACCCCGCTCAACCTCGCGGGGCACCCCGGCTCCGGCCGGCTCGAGACCGTCTACGTCGGCGATGCTACTCGGGTCACGGTGGTTCGCTCCGCGGGTGAACCACGCCCATCGTGATACGTCGCCGGCCACTCCGCCGAGTACGACTTCTGGCTCCGGTCCCGCGCCCTCGACGGCCTGCAGGTGCTCGAGATCCAGCCAGGGCAGCCCTGCATCAACTGGAGTGGAGACGGTTTTCCGGTTCGCTTCGTCTTTGCGCGCCCTTCGGATCGGCAACTGCACATTCCCCTCCTCCACCGCCGCCGCCGCCGACGCACCACCTCTCCCCGCTCACCCTCGCGGGGCACCCCGGCTCCGGCCGGCTCGAGACCGTCTACGTCGGCGATGCTACTCGGGTCACGGTGGTTCGCTCCGCGGGTGAACCACGCCCATCGTGATACGTCGCCGGCCACTCCGCCGAGTACGACTTCTGGCTCCGGTCCCGCGCCCTCGACGGCCTGCAGGTGCTCGAGATCCAGCCAGGGCAGCCCTGCATCAACTGGAGTGGAGACGGTTTTCCGGTTCGCTTCGTCTTTGCGCGCCCTTCGGATCGGCAACTGCACATTCCCCTCCTCCACCGCCGCCGCCGCCGACGCACCACCTCTAGCTGATCTCGTTCTGCAGCATCAACATCTCGGAAGCCGCACTCGACGGATTGATCGCGAGCTGCCATGCCCCTTGTGACACTCGTGCTCGACGAGTGACTCCGGATCAACTCGTCCACTCCTCTCCAAACTTACGCTATCTCAGCCGCGCATTCCTTCAACCCAATGAACGCTTCCCAGCTAAGGATGCACCGGGTAGTTGTTGAGAACGCCCCTCGCCTGGATAATCTGGCCCAATTCCGCCATCCAGGCGTCCCTGAATCCTTCGAGCTGCTGGTGGCTAGCGCGCCCAAGCTCAAGTTCTTGGGATGCATCTCCAATAACATCTCCACCCTTGAGCTTGGAACCACGGTGTTCAAAGTGACCAACTGCCGTGCCGTGTCCAGCATCTGCACGAAGGCAATGCACAGTCTGAGAAAATTCGTTCCGAGATGCGGGCTGTTACATTGGAGCGACGCTTCGAACCATTCCCTGAAAAGTTTGGCTCTGGAGGATGTTGATCGCACCGATGTTGTCTGCAGTTTGCTGCGGCGTTTCCCGTGCTTGGAGAAGCTATACGTCTCGGTGAGTAGCTCTTATTCTCTAGCAATGTTTGTTTGAAATTAAGTGACAGATCTCGCTACATTAGTAAAGAAGAAGATATTTTACTTCATATGGTTTTTATTTCAAATTTTACTTATTTTCACTTTGAAATAGAAGTACTTTCTTTTTTTTATTCAAATTTATTTTTATTTTGACTCATAATGGCATGGTGGGTAAGTTAGAAACAGTTGTTAAGGATATTTTTGGCTATTGTTTATTATTTCAAAATTAACTATTTTTTGACTCATAATGGCATGGTGGGTAATTTAGAAATAAGTGTTAGGGGTTCTTTTGACTAACTTTTTTTGTAATGGCATAAGTGGGTAATTTCTATCATGTTAGATCTAAAGGCTATTGTTTATCTTACTTTAATTTGTACGGCCAGATGTTTTGCTTTTTGTGAAAATTTCTAACATTTTCTTCCGATTAACGTGGAGACCTCAAAAAAAACCTCCAATTAGTCAATATAAGATTTACAGTTTCTAATTCGATGGTTACTGCACATGCATGCTTCTTTCAAATTTGGTTATTACTTACTACTTTGCAGTGGTAGTGTTCTATAACAACTCGGTTAATCATAGCAATTCTTATTTCGTAGAGAAACTGAATTACTGAATAACTTATTTGCTTCGGCGTTATTCAGTCGACCCAAGGATTCAGAAACTCAGGAAGCTACGATGAACAAATTCCAGTCGAGTGCCTTGAACTCCATCTCAGAACAATAGTTTTGAGTGGTTATGATGGCAAAAAAACAGATGATGTCAGGTTTGCCAGGCTCTTTGTTCGTCATGCCCGCGTGCTCGAGTTCATGAGGATTAGGTGCCGTTCAGAAAGTTTCGAGACGTTTAGCGAGGAATGGATTACGGATCAGAAAAGGCAATTGCGTATCAAAAAGAGAGCTTCACATGATGCTAAGCTTCGTTTCGTGCACGACTATGGTCATAACTATACTGACTTGCCAGAGCATATCAATGATTATTTGTCCTCGAAGGATGACCCATTTTGTTCATGGTTTGAGCAATAGCAGTAAAGTTTCAGTTTACTGAAGGAAGAGTTTCCCTGTATGCATGGTTCTTGAAGCAATGGTTGCTTTATCTCGGAAGATTGTCTCCATTATAACCTTAATTCAATATTTTTTGTAGTATAAATAAAGAATTGAGCTACATGCATAAGCCAGAAAAAATAACTATAAACCAATAAATTTACATAGACAGCCAAGTTACAGATGTATATGGAACAATGAGCTACATTAAAATATGTGGACGACTGACACAACAACACTAGATATAATTACAACAAATAATACACTTGCAGTTACATGTTTTGATCCTGTGACCACCATATGCTTGACAACGTGGGTACACTGAAATGTACTTCAACACGCGTCAACTAATAACTGACGGATCAAATGCGCGCGCATGTACGATTATCTATAAGCTATCGTTGTTATCGATCTTAAGGCCATGCCATTGTTTGCATGTCCCGTAACAACTTTAGCACTCTGCAGTGGTAAGCTGCTCTGCTGCTCCAAGTACTCGATCAAAAGCTTAGACTAATCGACGCTAGCTCGCTTTAAAGAAGTAGTTATCGTCCAACAAAGAACCAGCTTGAGCTTCGTATGTTCCTGTCTGGACATGCCCGATAAGTACATTTAGCACTCTGCATTGGTGCGTGCAGCTCTGCCGTATCAACACCCAAAAAGCTTAATGCCACTCAAACGTGCTAATCGACGCTCGTTTTAAAGTAGTAGTTTTTGTCCAGCAAAGAACCAGCTTGAGCTTCATATATGTTCCTGTCTGGACCTAACTAACGAGTCGGCATTTCTTAACTTCTCTCTAGATTAAATTGATTGAATCGGCTGGTGTAGTAGTTAATAAAAAAATCATAACCAACCAAGCACCAAGCTAGCTCGTGGAGTGCTTGGGCCGTATCTCAATGCCTTGCACGATGAGCCCTCTCTTCCACCGCTGGCTTTCAATCTCCTTGAGCCCCACCTCCACCACCCCCTCCTCGTCTCCGGCGACGGCGAACACGCCGAGCTCGACCGTCGGGCGCGGCCTCCCTCGTCAGCATCATCTTCCGGCCGCCGTATCCCTTGCGGAGGCGCATGTACTGCTGCTTCCGGCGGTGCATGGCCGTCTCCTCCTCGCCGTGCATGTGCTGGAGGCACACGGCGTGCTCCGTCGTCGTGCTGCCCCCGGAGACGTCGACGGTGAGCGTGGCTTTCGGGGGGAGGATGCCGACGTGGCACTCGAGGCCGTACGTGTCGTCGGCGATGGCGTAGACGAGGTAGGCGGCGTAGGTCGTCCCCGGGGTGAGCAGCGAGAGCTGCAGCTTCCCGCTGATCTCCAGCCAGCACACGTCCACGAGCTCCGCGACCTCCGGGAACCTGATCGATCATGGACGACATATTATTAGATACAGTACTAGAAGTTTAAAATCCAGCTCGTCATCAGTTGCGTTGTCATGCTAGCATGAGGAGTACGTAAGCCATCTATGGCGCCCCCTGTGCTTGTCAGGGATCCGTGATCCGTCCGTGATTCGAACGTGTCTTGGATGCTTGTGGAAGCCTTTATTTGCGTACTACGTGCATGCATGTAGATTGTAGAGGACAACGTGCGATCGATGCCTGTCTTCCATGCACGCTGACATGTGTCGATCGTAACAGTCCAGCTGTCTGAAGTAGCAAGCTTAGTTACCAAGCATGTGCCTTCTAACTACCAAAGCTTGAACTAGTAGGCCAGGTACAAGCGATGAATGCGAACTAGTCTAAATGAGATGACAGAAATGCCCCGATTTCTCTCTTACTGATTAAAAAAAATTCATGAAGTTTGAATAAGTGTACTACTTTTAATTACTGATCAACAATGCACCATTACTTATGAGCCAATTAACAATGCAACTTGTCAAGTCGTTTCTAGACAACATATATATACCGGCTGGCTAGCTGCTAGTTAGCAATATTCTAATAAAAATCAATTCGAACAAATGTTTTTTTTTTGTACCTTGATCCTGGAAGGCTAGGAGTCCATATCCAGCACGTGGGATCATCTCCCCAGACAATGTTGAGCGCTCTGGCAGACAGCATGAAGCATTTCGCGCCGCTCCGTCTCTCCAACCCAAAGCTCTGAAATGCAGCACACAAAACATCAATTGAGATTGATCATCAGCAATTCAGCAATGTACTAAATAAATAAAGGTCAAAATCAAGGGCTGGATCGGAGTCATCGTCCGTACCATGGTGGCGCCGTCGAGGAGGACGGGGCTGTCGCAGAGGCGGGTGAAGAGGTCCTTCTTGGACTCGCACTCGAGGAGGACGGGCTCGTCGGCGCGCGCCAGGATGGCGTCGCCGTCTTCGGGCAGGAAGCGGGCCCAGACGGCGTCGGAGTCGGCGGCGGCCTTGAACGCCGGCGAGACCGCGGAGGAGAGGCACGCGTCGCCGGGCGTCGTCAGCGAGATGGCGTACGCCACGCACTCCTCCGGCAGCCGGTAGATCTCCGCCTCCGTGCCCGCGCCGCCGTCCATGCAGTGCAGCAAGCTAGTCGTCGTACGTACGTTCCTGATCGCTTCTCGGAAACCGTGGGGCCGCCTCCGCCTCCACGCCCGCGCCACCGTCCATGCAGCAACAAGTACGTGATGCCGTCTCGGAAACCGTGGTTGGTTGGTGATCGATCACGTCGGAATCAAACGGCGGCCGGATGACGATTCTTATAAGGGCCGGCGCGTCGGAAGGGAAAAAGGCGCGCGGGAATGAATGGAGGGGGGGGGTGCGGGGACGCGAGAAGCTTAAGAGCTAAGGCTCAACGTCGGACGGATGGGATGGGCCGTTGGTTCCTTCGTGGCTGGGTCGGAGCTCGCCTCTGCTGACTCGGATCCTGGTTTGTTAAAACGTAAATGCCACCTTCTTTTTCAGCGTGTATGTGTGTGCGTTTTCCGGCCCGAGATCTCGTCTGCCCCACACCGTCTTCGATCGGGGGACTTTTTGGTCCACCGGTTGGTGACACCTGGAAATCCCGACGTTCATTATTAGCTTATCCTTCATTTGCGCAAATGCAATGTGAACGATGGGATGTCAGTTTGGTCGCGATCAACAGATCCCTTGTGATACCGATTGCCAGCAAAGAACTTGAGAAGCTGATTCATCTCATCCAGAAAGAGAATCTCTTTTCTTTTGCTTCCAAGTCCAAGGTGTCGTATTGTTACAGCTAGCTAGGTTAATTTTTTACCTTAATTACCCTGCACTAGTATCGGATTCCGCGTTATTATTCTTAAGACCCTCGGACTAGAAAAGGTCAAATGATATTAGGTCAGGTCAGATGATAAAACCTAACAAGGGCATCAGCATTATTCCAACTTTGTTATGGTCAAAGTAAAATCATCTGAAATATTAAACAATCGTATCCTGCATGACTAATCACAGCACACAGGAAGAAAAGCCAGCCGTATGAAAGAACTGAATAGATTACAACAGCACATGCTGCCGGAGAAGATGGGCAAAGGCACAGCGCGATTGCTTAGTGCAGCAGTGCAACATTTCGTATAGTGCTTTTCCTCTTTTGGCCCCAAGGTTGTTTGGGATTTTTTTCACTCTTTCTATCGGCCTTGATTTGGCTGCCTCATGTTCGGTTGTTTCACAAAGCAGAGAAGGCTATCAGGGATCTACGGGGAGAAAATTTAAAAGGATTGGGCAAAAGAACGTACTTTAAACAAACTGTGCCTCTTTTGAGGTAAGATTAGTGCCGGATCTACGCAACCCACATGATTCGTTCGCGGCTTTTGGGCAGGAAGCCTCTATTGCTTTCTTTGCCCACTACATTTCTGAGCAGAAAGACGAGGGAAAAAGGAGCCATATCTAACCAAGCTTTTATTAAAGATTTGTGCAAGTGCTGGCGGCAAAGAAACAAGATGGACAGTTAAAGAAATGTGTCAAAAACTTCACCGAAGCATCGACGAAGCCAAGATGAAACAATTGCAGGACATCTACACTCTGAACCCTTTTTAACCCACTATGCTCGTGGGCAAATCGTTCCTCTTCTTTTACAATTGGTTAGAAGCAAAATTGCATTGTGTTGTACAAGCAGTTACATGTTTCAAAACTTGCCGGTTGCAAACTCGCCAGGAGACCACTCAAATCCAAAAAAAGCATTCACCATGCATGCACTATCGCCAGGCCTATTCCTCTTCTTCGTCTTCGTCTTCCTCTTCAGCTTCCTTGAGCCACTGAGTAGGGTAACAAATTGACAAGACTAGCATTAGTCAAGATTCGTGCTAAGAAACTGTGACAAGTAATTTCATCATGTTTGGACTTTGGTAACGTATGCCTCATGGATCGAGCAGGTCAGAATGATGAATACCAGTGTCACCAAGTAATACTGTGAGCTAAAGTAGAAGTGAGAGGTCAAGCATAACAGTTCATGAGCCACAGATTTAATTATTTATTTCCTTAAGATTGATGCCATGGTGTAAAGGGCAACAGATCAACAAAAACAAGCAGTGAATGCTTCAAATCTACTGGATCTGTGAATTTGTGAGCAAAAATAGGAACTGAAACCAACTACAGTACAGCACATATACCTGAATAAAAGCCCCTGACTGTTTAACAAATACTTTATCTGACTCATCAGCGTGTTCTTTCTCTTCTGCCCATCTCAAAACAGCATCTTCACTTACTATTTCCTTATCATAGAGGAAAGGCAATATCTGCATTCCATACAAGATTATCAAACCATTGAAACGTTCACAAAGGAAAATCTTTTAAGTGTGTTGTATTAGCCCAAGTGGTAAACTGAATTATACCTATTTGATAAATAAGAACAAGAAAATGCATGAACGCAACCAACAATGAAATAGGTATTACCTTTGAAAACAGAGGAGAAAATTCTTTCGTGCTCTCTTGACACATTTCTTCAAACTTCAATAGTATTTCCATCTAAAAGGCACCCAAAAGAATGATCTAGTAAGCACGTAACAAATATAAAAGGGATAAATATACCCCTCCTAGTACACATAAGTTCTAAGGGAAGGAACCACGGCTGCCAAACTATATCTACATTACGCAGATCGACGTACAGTCAGAACAGAGGCAGATGATTGAAAATATAAACTGTGTTTTCATAAATAGATGATAAAGCAACCTGCATTGAATCTAATTCTCTAAAGCTCATTGTTACAGCTGTGAACCACATGTCATAATAAAATTCACACTCACATGCCACTGGAGGGGCGAGGAAAAAAATTAAACATTGTAAGTATTAAAAAAAAAACAGTGAAGATACTTCTCATGTCATCTTCTGTGTTCTAAAACAAACTAAAGGATGAATAGACACATTGCATGGAAAGCAGCATGCAATGCTACTTGACAAATAAGCAGTTAAAATCAAGCAGTGGGGTGCATCTATAATTGATGAACCATGGCTGTTTGACATGATAATCATACACATGCATTTATGCAGAACAATGTTAAAAAATCAGCACATCTCATTCACTGGTTGATGGTTCAATGTATTTGGTCAGTATACTATTGAACCATACCTCCTCATCAACTGTCTTTGCATAATTACGCAAAAGATCCTTCCACTTGCCAAGTGCTTCTGCCGTTGTCTTTAGAAGAGTATCTGTATACAGATTATAGGCATCGATTAACCATCATCAGATCTCCAACTATCACACAAGAAATGCAGAAGTGACACGATCTCATTAAACACTGCTTCTACTTTAGCAACAAAATCTAGCACAATTATCTCAGAAAGGATAACCCAATCATGAGCCATCTGCTATCACTTCACTGTACCGATAAAGCACTATTTCCACATATTCTATTGTGACAGATATACAGATTACCAGTGAAAGGGTTTGTATAAAAGCATTGAGTTCAACAAAGAAAGTCCCCTGAGAGTTGAGGTTAGGTTCAAAAAAGAAAGTAACAGCATACATTGGGCTAGAGTAGTAGCAAAACACGGATTACCAAAAGCATGATAATGTGGTAAAAAGAAAAGGAAGCAAACAAGGAACCTCGTCTTCTAAGAACACTTGAAATGGTGAAGGTAGAGTAGGACCCAAACAGGCTGACAAGGAATATGAATTATGGAACCATCGTTAAGACTATGTTGTGGGCTACTGGGCTTAGTGATGGAGTTTGCTTAGTTTAGGTTACGACTAGTGCACTTGCAAATGGTGTTGCATACTTGTATGTGCAAAAGAGGAAACAGAGTGGTAACTGAATTTTCGCTGGTTCAGAAGCTAAAACACCTACTTGTGATGATTTTTGAAATTAAAGAACAACATTAAATTAAATTTTGCTTGGCAATTACGTAATCGTAATATCAATGCTTTCCTATGAAAATTGAGAACACCACATTACCCTTTCTCTAATGTTAAGTGGTCAAACCTCCCAGCTCTCAATCACAAGAATCTCAACTTTACATTCATCAATGCTACAATAGTACCCTTAAAAAAACTTACATTTACTAGATTGTGCAGCCACTAATGCACTCTTCATGACAGAATAGAACACAGCTCCAGCACAATCCGCGTGTTGAAGGCTATACGACAACCTGCAAAAAAAGCACGATAGCAGTCCGCAATGAACCATGATTAATGGTTTATTAGACAAAACCACAGATGAATATGCCCTATCTTCTATTTACACACATGACTCTTCAGAAAAAAGAAATCACAGTTATCAATTTAAGTATTGTGATAACCAAATCATTTGAACTTATTAAGGACTACAATAATATAGACATATCAATTAACAAAAATAATACTGAATTTAAACCTTCCCTATTTACCATGAGCAAGCTCACAAGGTGGGTTCATAAAAAGTCACAAGCCTATACAAACTTTTAACCTAGAAATGCACATTATGTTAAGTTTTGCCAATCTAAATTACTTTTTTTTAATACAAATATCGCATTTCCTCTTTATTTTGCCCATGACAAGAGAAAAAAGAACTGATTCACTAAGGGAATAGTATAGGCATATTTTCGATTCGGTGCAAATTCGAACAAAGTCCTTTGAGTTAAGATTGCAATTTCACCTATCCCAACCGGCCCTTACTGCTTTACAGTTTTCACTTGTGACAAACAGGATAGAAAGATCTTACACCTGAGCCCATTAATTTCCAGTATCAAATTATCTTGAGAAACACCATTCAGCGCCCGTTGGAAAGTCTCTTCGACCTAAACAGGATAGAACCAATCAATAGAACTGACAACAGGAAAATGAAGTATATTTTTAATAAGAGTAAATTTCAGAAAACACATGTTATAAAAACTATAAGTTTTTTATGTTCACTGCAATATTCTATGACTATTTTCACACTTTGTTGCAAAGAACTTTAATTCTATCATGACATGGATCCACCAGTCAGCCTTTGCCATGTAGCAGGTGGGCCCACAGTTTCAATACTGGATGTCCTGAGAAAACTATAGTTTCTTGCAACAAAGTGTAGAAATACCTGTAGGTTTTAACAATCAGAACAAGAAACTGTAGTTTTTTGCAACATGTGTCAATATAGTTGTAGGTTTTTGAAGTTTACTCATTTCATAAATATAAACTAACCTCTTTCTCAAACTTAGCGAGCGGATCATCATCATCAACCGTACCCACAGATTCATTGTCACCTAGTACAGTTGGATTGTTCCATTCACCTTCTGAACCATCATCATCCCCAGCAGAACCAGCATGTCGCAACTCTTCAAGTTTCTCTTTAGGAATTGGAGCAATAGATTGTCTCCACTCTTCCTGAACTCCAGAATCACCACTTGTCCATATGTAACCAACAACACCACAAGTTCCACTCTAGTACATGGCATGAGGTAGTTCCCCACAATGAGCACCATGATTGCAAGATGTACACTGAATCAGCTAAGAATAGAGGAATACCTCATCAGATGTCCCAGAGTCCTCTTCTTCGGAAGGAGCAGTAACTTGGTCACTGTTACTCCTTGTGCTGGAAAGAGCTGCAACGAAAAACCAGTTCAGCAAGTATAAAGTTGTTATAGGTCCAAACCATCACAAAGAACATAATAAACTTTTAGACTTTTAGGGTCTGCAGACTAACTTGGACTATCAGTAACTCCAGAGTTGGTGTCAGCATACTCAAGTTCCTCATCACTATCCTCATTTGAGGGCTGAGGAAGTAATGACACTTTCGAGTGGGCAGGAATAGTAACGTTCTTTCCGACTTCAACCTGAAATGATATGGACACAAGTATATTCTTTTATATCTTTTACGCATTGTATACTGCAGGAACTCCCCAACGGGTTTCCCCTCAAGTTCACAACAAAGTCAATGTACTGGCAGAGAAGAGCGACTTAGCAACTTGAATAAATCAACAAACCTGAAATGACACTATGCTACCAGGCTCAACAACTGCACCTGCCTTGAGATGAGCACCATCACAGATAACAGAGTAACTAACTTTGCATCCATCTTCAATTATCACATTGTCCCATATATACGAACCATTAATCAAAACGTTTGTCCCAATCTTGCAGCCCTCTCCGATTACTGAATTTAACACCTGGCACTGGTCTCCAATATTTGTGGCACTTCCAATAACAGAATTTGCACCAATTTGTGCAGAATGTGACAAAATCACGTCTGAAGGGGAAAAAAACATGCACAGTAAATATCCACAGAGGTTTTTGGTTAACAAAGAATAGATGGTGATCCACAGACCTAAGGATTACGAAAAAGTCACCACCAGAATATACAATTTGACAGCATAATACAGAAATACTTTTTAAGCAATGTGTACATCTTTATATAGCACTACTTGTACATCAAATAGCATATTTGACGCCTTGATTTATCATTGCATCAACAAATCATTTTCTCATCCAAAAGTATTAACAAGAATAGTCTATACACTACTCCCTCTGTTCTAAAATTGTTGTTGCCGTTAACTTTTTGAGTTGCATTTGACCATTCATCTTATTCAGTTTTTTTTAATAAAAATATCATACATTTAGCTATGATTTATTTTATCACTAGATAAATTTGAAACATATAACTTATAATTTTGCATATTTGAGAAAATATTTTGAATAAGACGAACATTCAAACGTAACTTAAAAAGTCAATGGTGACAACAATTTAAGAACAGATACGCCAAAGGAACTTTTTAGCTCCCATGGAGATAATTTAAATTAATTTGGCTTATTTCATGCACAATATAGTGTAATATCTAGAATAACCAAGTAATCAATGTTTTTATGCAAAGTTTCATTGCCATATATGTAGCTTTTATTGCCACATAATCAAGGAACGATAAGGACATAGCAAGGGTCTAGAAATAAACAAGTTGAATTCGAATTCTATCCACATTGTGTATACCTGAGGCTTTGTAAATTCCCTGGCGATGAAGTTTAGTTTCTAGGCAGTTATCAAAGGACAGTACATCAGGCACCATGGGGTATGTCCACCTTTGAATTATGTCTTTGCTCACTGTGTCATAACTCCTGAAATTATCAATCCTTGCAGCATAGCTTGAGTGTATTTCATGAGTATAAATCTTGTAGCCCATAATCTGAAAGGGTTGGTAGGCAGTTCAATTGTCATAGGAGAGACATAAGAGGCACACACTGTATCTCATTTTATTACTGTGGTCAAACAATAGCGAATCAAACTTACATCGTCAACTAGCAATCCCTTGACAAAATGACGCCGAAGGTGCTGATAATCAAAGTTATCGGTAAAAAGACTTAAGACTTCTGAAGAGCAGATGTCAATATAGCAGTCCTGCCGGAAAAGAAGGGGAGAAATAAGGCACAAATGCAAACAAGACGTAGAAGGCTAGTGTGCATAACCCAGCAACAGCAGAAACAGAACTAAAAAGAAAAAATAGATAACAACTTTCAAATTGTTGAGTTTAAAAGCAAACCTCCATGTCATTATGCAGCCGGAGAGAAGGATTACTGGCCAGTATATCCTTATCAATTGCTGCATATGAGCGTGAGCTATCAACCCTATCCTCGTAACAAAGAAGCTCCTTCGTCTCAGGGTTTATCGCCATGACAGTTTCATCATTACCCAGCCGTGTTTGGTTTGTCAAGTTGTCTGGTTTCGAATGCTTAATGATCATAGTCATTACAGCAAGCGGGTCTTTTTTCCTTCTGTCCTTGTGCTCCTGGAGAGCATCCTTCAAGCTCATATTACTGATTGTATCACCACTGATAAGAACGAAATCTCCATGTATCTACAATGAAAGGATGGATCGTATAAAACAACTGAAGTTGTAAATGGGGTTAAACGAAATGGCAAGCATAGCAATGCTATGTCTTGCAAATAATTCAGCTGGAGCTACAAGTGCTTTGACAGCAAAAACCATGTAATTAGCCATGGTAATCTCATCACTTAGTTCATACATTTTGACTTTCTAAGTTGAGCTGGATTATATCTAAAAACCTTGAGGAAAACAAACTATTTATGCGAATTTGTACAAAATGCTACAGTTAACTCATATCATTGTCAGATGGTGACTGTAATACATTCCCGAGATCCCTCCATTTAGGTAGACAACATACAAGGCATTCACTGTATTTGAGAGGGGATTGTCTTTTTTTGCTAAGCTTGCTTAAATCGACTAGAAATCACTACGAAACATGTCATTGTCTAGTATTCAGTACCAAAGCTCCTTGCTATCCTTCAAAGTCATCATCAATACACTAACAGACAACCGAAAGTGGCAACCACAGAGGACAACAGAACTACAATTCACAATCACGCCCCAAACTAATAATCACTCTTAGTCCTCATCTTATGATGATCAAAACTCACCACGCTGCGGTCGTACATGAAGCGGAGTGCATCGCCGGCGCTGATAGCGTCGTGTGACTCCACGGCCGAGACGGCCATGCTCCCTGCCGCTGCCTTCCCAGTCCATCCCGCCTTCTCCAGGTACTCCTTGACCTGGTGCGCGTGCGAGCAGCAGAAGACGAAGACCTCGTCCACCCCCGCCGTCTCCAGGCAC
>LAPY01000118.1:20939-41939 GCA_000970635.1 Eragrostis tef | reverse complement strand
CGCTTGAAACTGTGATACGGCTCGTGTCTGTCCGGGATAGGATAAACACACGCACCATTGTCCCAATCTGTCATGATCCACGATGGTTTTTCCTTTTAGGAAAGAAACTCTCTAGGGTTGGAGCTCGGTTGAATCTTCTCTCTGCTCGCTAGTGCTCCACGAAGTCTCAGTAAATATTACAGTTTGCCAAGTTGCGTTATTCATACTTGCAGCTAGTCAGGTCTCAGTTAGTCCTCTTATTTTAAACAGGTATAAACTGAGCAAGTAAACAACGTATCTCGGCATTTGTCACTTTGGAAGCAACCAGACGTACAGTTACTTGCGGCGCCATCTCTGCCACGACCCATCCTTCTTTTTTCTTTTTTTCCAAAACCCGCTCAGCACGAATTGTTAAAGTGGAGGAATGGTCGTTTGACATGTTCAGCTGAGACTGACCGGTTCATTCGGTCTCT
Source organism: Eragrostis tef (assembly GCA_000970635.1). Taxonomy (NCBI): domain Eukaryota; kingdom Viridiplantae; phylum Streptophyta; class Magnoliopsida; order Poales; family Poaceae; genus Eragrostis; species Eragrostis tef. The sequence continues at coordinate 41,487 of LAPY01000118.1, read as the reverse complement.
ACCGATCGCCCGGACCACACGGATCTCACGATTGGAACGTGCCCGGTGCCCCTGCCAAGTGCCGAGGGCCCGAGACCCTCTGAATCCTTAGTCTCACCGCAACCTCGCAACACATCACCACGCACCAACGTTAACGTAACGAACATTGACACTGTACTGAACCTCAGATACAGGAGGCGCGCATGCATCGATGGACACCTCGACAGGCTACAGCCACTGAAGACGATCCACCATGCATGTCCCGTCCACTTCGCTCTCGGGCCTTTCCTCGGAGAGCAACCGGGTCTTCTTGGCCGAGAACCAACCGTCCTTGTGGCGCCGACGGGCTCCTGGTGACAGCATCGCAGCCGTCCGTCGTATTCATCTACACACTCGACGTACGCCACTCACTGTGGTCACTGCGTGGAGGTCAGGTGCAGCCGAGAGGAAAAGGCCAGTGACTTCGGCCACGAGTCCTCGTACTGTGCAGGCTAACGTCAACCATCTGATTAATCATCCTCCCTGCCTATAATAACGGCAAAGAAGTTTTGAATGATTGCATGTGGTCACTACGGTTACGGGCTTTACGACGACTTGTTTAATTAACTGGGCTTGGATGAGCATCATGAGCTCCGCCCGCACATGCGTGCAAGTACCTGGTTACGCTGGCAGTGACTTGTTTACAGGCTAATGCATCGAGCCCCGTGGAACGAAGGGTGTAAACTTTTCACGGGGACGTACACATGGGAGTAGACAAACAATGGCACAATGCATTACAGTTGTAGGTAGGTAGACTCGTGAAATAGACTACTAGCAAGAGATACTCTCCATAAGGGATGCAGTAGTACCCTGATCATGTGAGCCTAGATAGATTTAACTGCATCAAGCCTGGAAATACTACCAGTATTACTGCACGGTATCTAATGGCATCGTGTGATGGTAGATGCGGTCTTTGTCCGTCTCATGATAGGCAAAAACTAACGCTGCTTTTGGCGCTTGGCGCGCAACTTTCTGTCTCATTATGTTGTCACTGAACCTGAACCTGTGCCTAGTACCAAAAAAATGTGCATCCTTTCTTGTCGCGGATAAGCGGTCCTGCTTGCTTCACTACCCTGTGCTTTGCAGGTTTCAGCGGATTAGCAGTGCTGCTTCTTTCTTCAGCAGGTCGCCTGTCTCGCGACAAGAAAACACTCGCGCTCAGCTCGTTTCAGATTATTTGAGTACTATAACAAATTATAGAGCGCGCGACAGAACACTCGACGCCCACAGAACCGATGACTGACACAGTAAGCACGAAACCAGCCTTTGGATTCCCCGGCGAAATCAGTGTTCCGTTCGTCAGTAGTAGAAAAATACATAAAGTGTTTTTTTTAGTAGATAAAAATACATAAACTGTTGTGCGAGCCTGAATCAGAGCGAAAATGACAATGGTTCGGCCAGAGGCTTTTCCAAGTGCAAAGTGCCAAACTGACCAAGTCCGGCCCATAGGTACGGCCCGTTTAATTTTGCCCAATCACGGGGCCTGTCCATCTCCAGGCCTGTTGACCACACGGACCATTACCTCAAAATCAATGGTCGGAGCGGAGTGCACGGAGCCCATGATTTTTTTTTGCACGGGGCCCATGATTACAGTGTACTGAGACCCGAGCGAGATCAAACTCGATCGCAACCGCTGAACAGAAGCGGGGAGGAAGAGATGTACAGGCACAGCAAGGCTTGCCCTGCCCTGCCCTGCTCTGGCTTGGTCTGTTTTCTGATGGTGGATGGAACCGAGAACTGATCATCGCAACGGCATGCTTTGTAGAGACCGTTAATCCATTCCAACGCGGAGTGATATTTTCCTCGTTGTCTATTTTATTTTCCACTCAGAAAAGAATCGTCATGATAACCGTGTGAGCAGAACATTTTGAGGAGATCCGATCGATTGACGTATGAACAAGAAAACAGCTAGCTCTGTCCGGATGTGAAACTGACAGGTGACAGGCAACGAACCAGCAATCCTCCCCTTCTTTTCACGAAAGCAAATGGCATCCCGATTCGTGAAGCATGGAGGAAGACATGGACTTCGAGCGTCGGCACAGGGACCCGAAATGTTTGTCAACCAACAGCACTTGCTTGTAATGTTGGCCATGGTCGGCTTTCTAATGGATTTTCGCTGCAACAGCCGACCGGGGGCATGCATCCAGCGACGAGTTCAGTCACGCACGCCGCTAGTGTACAAGAGTGTACATGAAACCAGTAGCGTCCATCCGAGTAAGCCAGGCCATGCGACAGGAGGAGGAGCGTACACGGCACACTCGATCGCTCTGTGACTCATAACCTGGCTGTCCGCTTGCTGCCTGGATTCAGCGGACCAACGTGTGATGCGCCGATGGACCAAATACAAGTAGACACCACGAAGCCTGGTATTATTGATCAGGAGCGCAAAGGACACGCTTCACAGCAAAAAGCAGCATGGCTGGTCCAAGAACAAAATTATTGGAATATGACCGCTACAAGTGAGAAATCTACAGGAAATCTCTGTTTGAAATGAATGTAGTTACTGTTTTGTTCCCGATGCACAGAGACAAGGACGTCAATTGGAGTGTTTTCAGAGCATCAGATGAACAAGTTTTACGCTATCGGTACTCCTTCTGAAATTTCATTCCCCGATAGGAAATGTTGGCCATTTTTCACGTGCAAGCACAATGAGCGGATAAAGATCGAACTCGCAAGATATGAGCCAATGCTGATGCATGTTCCAGTAGCGCACGAGGAGCTCGGCAATGGAAGTTTATATAATGCATTAATGCTCATCTATTTGTACATTCATTCCTTCTCTTATGAAGAAGATACGATTAACACTGATGAAGCAGATCGATTAAGGTTACTAGAACAGAGCAGAGGGATACCTAAAACCAAGCTCCAGAAGCCGAGGAGCAGCACTGGAACGGATCTACCTATTGGAGTCCGGATTGGGGCCACTCGGAACCTCATGCTTGCTGTCGTCGAACCCTGCCGAGTTCCACCGCCGCGGACGGAACCGCCTCGACCTCGCGCCGCGCCGCCCGCCGGCCGACGACGTTGCCGCCGGCGACCTCACCGCTTCGTCTCCCTGGCGAGCCACCGACATGGCCAGCAGGAGGGCACAGAGGAAAGCGCACAGGAGAAGCAGCAGTAGCGCGGCGCTCGGTCTTGCAGCCCATTGAGCTCTTGCCATGCAAGAATCGGAGGGGGAGATCGCCTTGCTTATCTCACGAGCCGGGAGCAATGCCCATGAGCTCCGGACTGTTTGAGTGTGAGCTAGTGCTGAACTGCTATTGTGTGTGAGCTCTCACTCGCTTCACACTTAAGAGAGTTCTTGTACTGGAAGACAGGGGCCCTGATATTTGTGAGACGAAATGTAGAAGCTATCAGGCTAGAATGAGGTGGGAACGCTCAAGCTGGAGAGGGCACCATTCTGTTCAGACTTCAGTGTTCAAGTCGGGCTCCTCTGAATCTATCAGCAGGTTTTTGCAAATGAAAAATGAGAGGCAAAGCGACGAGGCAGGGTGGCCTGGCTTCTTATCTAATGCCAGCAGAGGCAGAGAGAGGCTTCAAAAATAAGCTGAAATAATCCCAGGTGTATCTGACACCATCATCACCATACACTGATGGTTTGTAGAGAGCAGCACCTGTCTCTCACTCGCGTGCAGTAGTCTACTGCTGTTCCTGTTCTACATTGCCCTCTTCACTGCCTTTATCCATGCATACGGAATGTTGTTTTGCAGAATGACTGTATGAATGTAAACCGGTGGGCACATGATTTTCCTTCTCTTTCCCGAACAGTAGTATTTTTGCTAGCCTGAAGAAGGGTGCAGCTGCCGAAAAGTTGACCATGGGAGGACCGAGAGAGCCCCGAAAGGGAGCAAAAGCAGGGACGAAAAGACGTAAGATGGCATCAAATTGGAAGCTTTGGTTTTGCTAAGGCTGTAAAGCGCCATGAGCAATTTGACGGGCATTGACGGAATATTATTGTTCTTTATTACTAGTAGTACACGTTAGCAAAGCAGCTTCTTCCAATCTTCCTGCATCGACCACTATAAGAGTAGACGATTCCTTCGTTTTAGAGTTAAGACCACACAACAAAAATGACTGCAAATAAACGTTCACATGCAACAACATGAACTGTGCAACTCCAGATCAATTTGGTGATGTGAAAAGTGTTCAAGATGGTCAATAGGAAGATTAGTAGGGACGGATAAGTCCAAGGCAGACAAGCTTTTTACATCGACAAAGCACAAACCGCCTCACGTCGCGCAGCCCCCTTGTCCCCAACGTGGCCTGCAATTGTCCCTTCACTTCATCCGTAGACCCTACAAATAAGACCCACTGAAACCTGCTCGAACTCGGCATCACAGGTGAACAACACCCTGTTCAGTTCTGTTCACCATGTTGATTCATGTTAATTATCACTGCATCTTCTAGCTCGCTTGAGGACGTGCTGCATGGCTACTCCTACAAAAGGTTCACCAACTTTGAAGCCCGCGGCCATGATGATCGTAGCAGTACCACTAGTATACCACATATCTACATAAAGCTATGAGAATGCATGCAGTGCAGGCCCCGGCCAAAACTGGCGTGATCTCGGCCTCTCGGCTAATCGAAACTCATCTTGTCGCCGCCCGGGAGCGGTGAGCTCGCGATTCTGAATGTTATATGCAGAGAAAAGAAGTGCCTTCTCTTTCCGCGAGCATGCTTTTGAGCCTCTGGATGTGGCAACCGGGCTTTACGGGGGCATCATCAAGAGTCAAAGGCTCCTTGTTCTTGGAGCTCGTCTTTCTGCACACTCAATATATTTTGTTCAGGATTTTAATTTTATGTTACGCCTGCATCGGCAATCTTCAGTTTCGATGACAGTAACACACTTCTGTTCTAAGTTCAGTTCAGTGGCAGCCTCACAGGTTTGTCGCTAGCCCTAGGTTAGCAACAACAAATATGTATAGTTTGTCCTAAGTGCTAATCCCCATAGTGCAGGCCTCTGCTTTTGTAAGTAGCAGTGGCTGTAGCCGTGCTAAACCGCAAATACTATAATTGCGGATGGAACAAGTCATGAAGCAGTCTCATGATTTGGATACCCACGGCATGGCTGTTTCAAACCGCACGCGAGCATGCCGATGGTTGGCTGGAGCATCATTCCTTCATCTACTATCTGTTAGCCTCCGGGAAGCGAGTATTAAAACTGCGACACCGAAGAAAAAGGTCGTTGCTATGAAAAGACGGCCTTACGATTTTAGGCTTTAAACTGAATTTTACACTAGCTCCGTAGATCACCGGAAAGCTCCGGTTCCTTAAACATGCTGTTCTCTTATTTATTTTTTTCCAGAACAAAACGTGCTGTTATATTCTTCCTTTCATAAACAATTAGCTGCATAAATTTCCATGAAAATCACAGGACAAGCATCCATTCAGGTGCTGTTGAGGCATGCATGCATTGGACTCTCTGGGTCGTCGCATGATGCAAAATCCGCAGGTCGATCATGAGCGGTTGAAGTGGGCGAGGAATGTGTCGAACCATGAGGTACCCGGTCGAGATCTGTTACGTACTCACATGCGTTCGCAGATGATGATAGATCGCATCCCGTACTAGGGTGTGCCACGCCACCTGTGCGGCTCGTGATGGGCGTTGCGCGGTCAAGCTGCCACTCCGTGCGGGCATGCAGGGTTGGTTTTACGCGAGAGCATGGACGCATGGTCAAAGGAGCCGAAACTCGAGCATGGGAACTGCTGCGCCCATCGTCTTTCTGCACACTCAATATATTTTGTTCAGGATTTTAATTTTATGTTACGCCTGCATCGGCAATCTTCAGTTTCGATGACAGTAACACACTTCTGTTCTAAGTTCAGTTCAGTGGCAGCCTCACAGGTTTGTCGCTAGCCCTAGGTTAGCAACAACAAATATGTATAGTTTGTCCTAAGTGCTAATCCCCATAGTGCAGGCCTCTGCTTTTGTAAGTAGCAGTGGCTGTAGCCGTGCTAAACCGCAAATACTATAATTGCGGATGGAACAAGTCATGAAGCAGTCTCATGATTTGGATACCCACGGCATGGCTGTTTCAAACCGCACGCGAGCATGCCGATGGTTGGCTGGAGCATCATTCCTTCATCTACTATCTGTTAGCCTCCGGGAAGCGAGTATTAAAACTGCGACACCGAAGAAAAAGGTCGTTGCTATGAAAAGACGGCCTTACGATTTTAGGCTTTAAACTGAATTTTACACTAGCTCCGTAGATCACCGGAAAGCTCCGGTTCCTTAAACATGCTGTTCTCTTATTTATTTTTTTCCAGAACAAAACGTGCTGTTATATTCTTCCTTTCATAAACAATTAGCTGCATAAATTTCCATGAAAATCACAGGACAAGCATCCATTCAGGTGCTGTTGAGGCATGCATGCATTGGACTCTCTGGGTCGTCGCATGATGCAAAATCCGCAGGTCGATCATGAGCGGTTGAAGTGGGCGAGGAATGTGTCGAACCATGAGGTACCCGGTCGAGATCTGTTACGTACTCACATGCGTTCGCAGATGATGATAGATCGCATCCCGTACTAGGGTGTGCCACGCCACCTGTGCGGCTCGTGATGGGCGTTGCGCGGTCAAGCTGCCACTCCGTGCGGGCATGCAGGGTTGGTTTTACGCGAGAGCATGGACGCATGGTCAAAGGAGCCGAAACTCGAGCATGGGAACTGCTGCGCCCATCGTCCATCCCCGCCAAGCACTTTGACTGCTTCGTGCAGCTCTGTTGTTGGCTTCTTTGGAAGCACAAGAAACGAGGTGGTCTTCCGCCACGAAACACAGTCCGTCGATAGACTGCTGCGAGCTTGCAAGGATGAGGCATTCCTATGGCGGTGTCGATTGCCTCCTGATGATTACAACGTCTCGGACGCATGGTGTATTTTCTTTCGTGTAAATATGTAGTCATACACAGCTCTCTCTTTTCCTCAAACTCCACATCATGTAAATGACCTTTGAGCCTACTGAGCTGCCATTAATTTTAATGGGATTCAGGTGAAGATGGCAAGATCCCCCCGTTGACCTTAAAAAAAAAAGAGCCGAAACAGCCTTTCAGGAGCAACAGAAAGCTGTGGTCTCTGCCTGCTTTCTCGTTACGGAGTCATCATCGTATCCGTAGGCGTAAAGGTGTCTACGGCGTACCTGTCCGGCGGGCTGTACGAGCAGTTTCAGTTTCGTGACTGCGGACGACGTACCAAGGCCCAAATAAAAGCCCAACTGCATGGGAATGCTAGTGAGCCTATAGATGACCATGAGGCCTATAGAAACCGTGCCCTGGGCTGCGAGGTTTGGCATCGCGAAGCATCATGGCTCATTTCATACGTGAGGGCTGTGCGGGCCGCGAGTTGCGCCGCTAAAAGCGAGCGAACCCAATTCAAAAAACAAAAAGCGAGCGAACCGAACGGAGGAGCCACTTCTCCACGAGCCCAAACCTCGCAGTTTTTTTTTCCGTGGGGAGGACAAACTTGTTGTGCTTCAGCTGACCATCATATGGTCGGCCTGCCCACTTTGCTTCGACTTCACGGATGACGGGTGCACTCAGGTCGGTCTTGGCACCATCTCTTCTGTCAGCTCACTACAAATTCTGGTTTCTAGAGCACCATCATACTAGTTCAAAGGCATTTCAAAGATGCGCACTTAATTAGCTTACCACGACCGTCATCATTAAACACGATACGTCCATGTTTCTTTCTGGTTTATGATAACGCACTAGCACAAAACAGAACGAAAATCACCTCACGCCAGTTCAGCCGTTCTTCTGATCGATGAATCTCGAGTTCGGTTAATCCCTATGCACCAAAATGCGCGACGTCTGATCTCATGGCCCTTGGCTGGAGACGGTTGGGCGTCACGTCATCCGCAACGACGCAGCAGATGCTACCAAAACTCCCGTGCACCGCGCTCGCTTCGCTTTTTGTCCCGTCACGGTCTCCCACGCATGCACCCCTCGCATGCAACACAGACGATGACATGCGGGCCCGGAGAGTTGCCACGTCGCGTCCGGCGCGCCACTTGTCAAACCCCGCACGCTTTTCTGGGCCCCGCAACTTTCGCATGTTCGTTTGTACTCGCTGCTTCGGAGCGACGCAGGGCCCCCCTGACACACAGATTTTTCGGCGTGGGGCCCAATCGCAAGACACGTTGTTACTAGCGCCTCAGTTTTTGCTCGCCCGGAACGGTTTTTCCATTTCAAAAATCAAAAGATGGCCACTTCGTTAATGTGCTGAACCAAAGCTATATCGTGATCAGTCACTCAAATTATCCTTCGTGCTAGAGATCGAGATACATTCTCCCTCCATCGTTTCTTGCTCTGCTTCCTCTAAATACTACTAAGTAATTGAAAAGAATCATGAAATGGATTGCGAAAGGTTCAGCCTTTGTCACTCCTTTCCTCTGAGGCTAGCATCTCGGGGCATTTCGCTGCTTTGTTAGAAGAGGGGGCAAAGCAAAGAAGGAGAAAGCAACAACAGTTCCATTCCTTCCCTGGTTTCCTTTTCTTTTACTGAGATAAAGTTCTTGTCGATTCGACTGAGAGAACTTCGCTTCTCTGTTCGAGTGAAAATTCGACTCCCTCTTCAAGTTTGGCCTTCTTTCGCTGGGCAGCGAGAATCCAAGGAAGTGGAGAATCGGCAGCAGAAAGCTCAGCAATCGGTATGCAATTCTCCTTACTTTTTAGCTGTTCTTGAATTCTATCGTCGATCGGTGCCTTCAGGTCAGGAGGAGCTCCGTTTCAGTGATTTAACATGTCTTTGATACCGAGAAATCAAACAGAGGGCTCTACTTGAGTGTGCGTGTTTGTGTATTTTGGCGATCTTTAGGGAGAAGATTGCGAGGGCTCTTCTAGGGTTCATGTTCTTAGACCCCAACCACTCAACATGTGCTGCTTCCGTGCAATTAACTTTGTGATTCCAAAGAAAATCGATTCGTAAATGGAGATGAATAATTTCGTCATCTTGGCATTCGTCAAAGTATTGATCATTCTTGACAGGGTACACTTCCTGTGTCTGGTTTAGGCTGTGCTGATAGCTGTTGTCATGATGGAAGGTAATGGGCACAGCAGCGGGAAGAGCGTCGAGAGGGCGTTATCTAGGAAGGCTCTGCAGGCAGGGAGCTCTGCTCCCTGTAAATCCTGGGTGACGGGCTTCTTCTGTGGTGTCTGCATCATGTATCTCTTTGGTGTTGCCCTCCCACCACTCCGGGTCATGCAGCAAAGCATATCAGACGATCCACCACTGCGGAGAGCAATCCTGTGGAGTTCCACATTTACTGATCCTGGTAACTACGTCATCCTCTTGCATACAAATCTTTTAAACTCATGCTTATGCTGGTTCTCGTTTATAGTAAAATGAAAATTCAGTGCTCCAGTAGTTAACTGAACAAAACAGTGCTGTGCAGTACATCAGATGCTTGTTTGCATGCAATGGCAATTACTTTTTTATATGTGTCAGCTTATTATACTAGAACAAATAGCAGTGGGTCATAAAGTCTCCATAAATTTCAAAGCACTAACACAAAATATGACTCATGCAACAAGTCATCCGAATGCAAGGAGGAGCTCCGTTTCAGTGATTTAACATGTCTTTGATACCGAGAAATCAAACAGAGGGCTCTACTTGAGTGTGCGTGTTTGTGTATTTTGGCGATCTTTAGGGAGAAGATTGCGAGGGCTCTTCTAGGGTTCATGTTCTTAGACCCCAACCACTCAACATGTGCTGCTTCCGTGCAATTAACTTTGTGATTCCAAAGAAAATCGATTCGTAAATGGAGATGAATAATTTCGTCATCTTGGCATTCGTCAAAGTATTGATCATTCTTGACAGGGTACACTTCCTGTGTCTGGTTTAGGCTGTGCTGATAGCTGTTGTCATGATGGAAGGTAATGGGCACAGCAGCGGGAAGAGCGTCGAGAGGGCGTTATCTAGGAAGGCTCTGCAGGCAGGGAGCTCTGCTCCCTGTAAATCCTGGGTGACGGGCTTCTTCTGTGGTGTCTGCATCATGTATCTCTTTGGTGTTGCCCTCCCACCACTCCGGGTCATGCAGCAAAGCATATCAGACGATCCACCACTGCGGAGAGCAATCCTGTGGAGTTCCACATTTACTGATCCTGGTAACTACGTCATCCTCTTGCATACAAATCTTTTAAACTCATGCTTATGCTGGTTCTCGTTTATAGTAAAATGAAAATTCAGTGCTCCAGTAGTTAACTGAACAAAACAGTGCTGTGCAGTACATCAGATGCTTGTTTGCATGCAATGGCAATTACTTTTTTATATGTGTCAGCTTATTATACTAGAACAAATAGCAGTGGGTCATAAAGTCTCCATAAATTTCAAAGCACTAACACAAAATATGACTCATGCAACAAGTCATCCGAATGCAATATACTCTCTCCATTCTTTTTTATATGACACCATTGACTTTTTTCGTTACTTTGACCCTTCGTCTTATCTATAAATATTTTTGTAAATAGCTAAGTGTATAAGTTAGCTTTAAAGTGCTTTTGACGATGAATCCAACGATATTCATTTCACATTCAAAAAGTAATTATTTAAATCTATATTGTTGGTCAAAGTTCAACGAAAAAGTCAATGGTGTCATATAAAAAAGAACGGAGGGAGTACTTGGCAATTTCGTAAGACTGTAACTTGTAAAATCGCAGTTCAGGATTATCTATTGCTATATGCTGTATCCATGTCTGCCATCCTGTAACTATGTTCTTTGGAGCAGATGGGCCTACAATGCAAGATAAGTTAGGTTCTGCAGAAGAAAAGATAGAAAAAATGAAGGGAAATGAGCCGATCACCGAGGATAGAATATTGCACCTGTACAACGCTTGGAGCACTTTGCTCAATACCAGCAGAGATGAAGTTCAGAAAATTTCAGTGGTGCCACGTCCACCCCATCTGGATAACTGCAGGCATAATATGGAAAGAACTAAGAAATTTGACACTTACGGTGATAATGCTACATTTCCTCCTTGGTCACTATGGAAAGGGTCACTTGGACTTGAACTGTTAAACCAAACTTACACTGAAAACGGGGAGTTCATTCCAAATGCAAACGAAGATAAGCACTATCCTCCCTGGGTATGTAGACTTGCCTTAATTTACACTGTTTGATATTTCACATGCGAATTCTAACATCGGAACTACAATGAAACCAAAGATTGTAGGATCAGACGAAGAAAACTATCCGTTGACCAGACGAGTGCAGAGAGATATATGGATTCATCAGCATCCTCCAAACTGAAGTGATCCGAGCTTGCGGTTTCTCGTTGCAGACTGGGAGAGGCTACCTGGATTTGGTATTGGTGGGCAACTAGCTGGAATGTCAGGACTTCTTGCTATTGCCATGAAAGAGAGAAGGATTCTGGTTGCTAGTTACTACAACCGGGCTGATCATAACGGTTGCAAAGGTGCTAGTCCCTGTTTTCCTTCTTGTTTCTTGTTTAGTACCACAAGGGCAACGATATCTCACACAAAATGTATATTCTGAACTTTAACCATTTGTCTTTCAGGTGTTTCAAGATCTAGCTGGTCCTGTTACTTTTTTCCAGAGACATCTTCAGACTGCCGAAACCGGGCTTTCCATGTCATGCAGAGCAAAGCCGCATGGGCCGATGGTACTGTAACAGTGAAGGAGAATTATACTTCACAGAAGATATGGGTTGGGCATATACCTAGGTACTATTTCAGATTCGTCATGGACGCACTATATCGGTTAATAGTACTATAGGTTCCCTCTGACAATTATCTGCTATCCGATGTTTTACACTCATTTTTTGCCATTTATCCTAAGTCCAATTTTTCTTCTTAGTTCTTTGGGCTTGCTGAAAATTCAGTTCAGTAACACCTGTTGTACTCCAGGCTGTGGGGGAAACCTTGGAAGTACATGCAACCAACCACAGAGATAAGTGGGAGATTAATTACAAATCATCGTAAAATGGATCGGAGATGGTGGATCGCACAGGTGCATAAATATTTTTTCGTCACGAAAATATCAACAAGAAAAAAAATACTCCCTCACAAGCCGTTCAATATCAGATTCGGTTCTGGTCGTTCCAACCTGCAATTTGTGAAAAATTTTGTACGATTATTTAAAAAAAAGTAATGCTAGTGGCGATGTTACCATATATGGATGATTATATGCAGACAAAACATAGTGCAGCACAATGGCCGATCAAGAGCCAATTTTCAGATTGCCCGAACCTTTGGTGAATTATTCTGAATACTTTCGAGAACCAACTTTGCTGCTTGCAGACCAAATGCAGAGTGCCTAGCCACGTTCAGTAGTTCACACATGTACTCCGTTGGGAACCTCATTAAGTATCGAGTAGCCTTCATGGAAGTGAAGGACAAGGTGAGATAAAAAAACAACACCAGAAGCTGATGGAACTTATGGATTCCTATTACTCGAACTCATAAGATTCTTTAAAGTAAATACTCCCTCCGTTCTTTTTTATATGACACCATTGACTTTTTTCGTTACTTTGACCCTTCGTCTTATCTACAAATATTTATGTAAATAGTTAAGTGTATCAATCAGCTTTAAAGTGCTTTTGATGATGAATCCAATGAATATTCATTTCACATTCAAAAAGTAATTATTTAAATCTATATTGTTAGTCAAAGTTCAATGAAAAAGTTAACGGTGTCATATAAAAAAGAACGGAGGGAGTATTTACTTTAAAGAATCTTATGAGTTCGAGTAATAGGAATCCATAAGTTCCATCAGCTTCTGGTGTTGTTTTTTTATCTCACCTTGTCCTTCACTTCCATGAAGGCTACTCGATACTTAATGAGGTTCCCAACGGAGTACATGTGTGAACTACTGAACGTGGCTAGGCACTCTGCATTTGGTCTGCAAGCAGCAAAGTTGGTTCTCGAAAGTATTCAGAATAATTCACCAAAGGTTCGGGCAATCTGAAAATTGGCTCTTGATCGGCCATTGTGCTGCACTATGTTTTGTCTGCATATAATCATCCATATATGGTAACATCGCCACTAGCATTACTTTTTTTTAAATAATCGTACAAAATTTTTCACAAATTGCAGGTTGGAACGACCAGAACCGAATCTGATATTGAACGGCTTGTGTGGTCTGACCACAAACGGCCTCTTCTCAGCATGCATGTAAGGATGGGCGACAAAGCTTGTGAAATGGTAGTGGTTGGCTTCGAGCAATATATGGAGCTGGCTGGAAAACTCCGCAAACGTTTTCCAAGCCTCACGAACATCTAGCTTTCTACTGAAATGCAGGTAAGTCGATTTCCCCATCAAGTGTAAAATATTTGTTTACATAGCAGTTTGTGAAGTGTCAGTCCAACATGTCCGCATTAACTTGACATGCCACACTGCAGGAAGTTGTTGAAAGGACTAAATATTACCCCGAATGGGATTTCTACTTCACAAACGTTTCGCGCCAAGATGACAATACGACAATGGCAATGTATGAAGCCAGTTTGGGCCGTGAGACTAGCACAAACTATCCCCTTGTCAATTTCATGATGGCCACCGAATCAGATTTTTTCATTGGAGCCCTGGGATCAACTTGGTGCTACCTAATCGATGGAATGAGAAACACAGGAGGAAAGGTAATGTCTGGTTATCTATCGGTGAACAAGGACCGGTTCTGGTAAGTGGTAAGTGCTTCAAAGGGTGCTTACCTCGTCGAATATCTTGTATATTCGTTGTGCAGAGAGATGCTGTGGCCTATTTTGCTTCTGTACAGCAGTAGGTAGTGTATGTGTGAGGTGGTGTCTTCGGCGAAACTTCATGACTAAGTAGGAGAACAGTACTTGTTATATCAAATCAGGCCCATATCTTTTGATCTGGTGTCCACTGAAAGCTAGATAAATTATATCTTCCCTTGGTCCAACTTATCGAGAAAAGAGGATGCACTTACTCTATTTTTCGGTGGCACTCATAATGTCAATGAGTGGTACACGAGAGATCCAATTACGATTTTTATAGTAGAGTGAAAGTAACAGCTATACCAGGTAAAGAGAAATTGACATAGACAGTTTTTTCACACCCTGAAATGACCTGAACTTTCTTGGCTTTGTCAACCATTCGATTTCTTGAAGATCTGATGGAGCCTCTCCATTCACCATGATCAGTGCAGATACTGAACTATGTATGACTGACCATTCTCAGGTAGACGAAAGAATGTTATGTACAATAGCTGATCTTGTCCTGCTATAGCCCTCTGGATAAATATTCAGTGAATCAAGCCGTACACATGAAACTGATATCAAGTGGGTCATTTCTACACAAAGGGATGTATGGCCTGAAATTGTGCTGCACTGATCATCTTTTTCAATCCTAGAGCCGGTACTAGTGTCGCTCTCCTTTTGTGCACGCTCCCTAACGAGGTCCTAGTCTCTAGTGCTTTAATTTGCAATTCCTGGCAAAGAGTGATGCGCCAGTTTCTGCTCAACCATCCATCCATTCACTGCTTGTGAGATGTGGATAGTTCTGAAAGGGACCCTGTAACAGTGCCCTGATGAAAAAGATGAACTGCTATGTGACGTACGTAGTAGCGAGTGCAACATCACAAGGGCGGGTAGTGGACATTTTCTCAATGCATTTCAGCTTGCTCCCCACTTCAGGGTGTAGTGGAGATTCCTTTTTGGATCCCATCGGCAATGGAGCAGCCCCAGAGGGCTCTGCGCACGAGCAATGGCGCTCGCGGTCAGGAACCTGCAGGAGGATCCATTGACCTGGTGATTCAGCTTGGATAGGGAGAAATGCAATCAGGATCAGCAAATGGTGTTGTTTGTGGCTACAACTGTGTGCAGTGGATGCAGATGCATGGAGCTTTGCAGCAGTAAAAGTGCGCCGCTGCATTGTTGATCATTCCAAGGCTTGAATGGCAATGTTAGGTATCAGAAAAGTATATTCCTGTTATTAGCATTTGGATGCCAACCTTATCTGTGCCTCTCGTAGAGGGTTGCAGTAATGCATGGAACTCGATTTGCCTTGTTCCATTTCATATGAGTGTGAAAGCAAAGTTTTTTTTTTCTTTTTTGATGCAAGGAAACTAGAGGAGAAATTAAACAGATAACAGTGACCATGTGGACACGAGAAGAAGATGGCTAGGAGGATTTGGGGTACCCCAAGACGAGTGCGCAACAGCTCGTTGCTCGTAATACATACGTATCATGCTATTCAAAGATGCAGCAGTTTATTCTTTCCCTCCAAAAAGAGTCAACTTCTTAGGGCACGGAGTTCATTTCTTTCTTCAAAATAGGAAATCTGGTCAATCATGATAAGAGGATGCATGCTGCTGACGAAGCTCAAACTACCAATAGTTGGAGTCACCATGGACAAGACCCATGGTCAGCACTAAGCACAATGCAAGAGACCAGAGCATTTCGGCGATTTTTTTTTTGTCTCCATACGAAATCTCAGAAGTCTGGCGATTTTTGTATCTCAGTACGAAATCTAAAAAAAAAAAACTGACGTACTGTGAACGCACCTAGAATCTGGCAGTCAGTCTGTATCTCGTTCTCACGTTCGAGATGCAGAAATCACAGAGAAAGATAAAAATCGAAAATGACGAAAAAAAGATGGAAAAAATAAAAGCAAGGAACCGAGGAAGAAAGAAGAAAAAGGCTTCTTTTCCTGTTTCTCTTTACAGCTGAAAACCGCTCTCATGTGCACCTTTTTCGTGTATCGTCAGATCATCCAAAAGGAGGAAATGTGAATTGCTGCGGACAAATTGTGAGGATCACAAGATGCAAACAACCACCGGACATGCGCGTTGATAAGGAGACGTCAGCATCCACCACCCTTACGTAGCACTGCTCGATTCTGACCTCTGAATTAAGCAGACAACACCGCAACTAACCACCCTCACTCACACCTCGTAGGCAGGCAGAGATTGCAAATTTGTAATGCCCTTTACTGTACCCTGCAAATCAAATCAACACATCATTTTGGGATCAAGGAGATTTGGAATTCAGAAATCTGTCTGAAAGTGACCTGTTTATAGCCACTTGCTCTCTCTTTCGGTTGTCAGTGTCCATAAGCTGCAGCAGCAATTAGGGATCTCAGAGCACACCACCTTGTGCACCGCCCACTTATGGACCTAGGTTGTGTATACATCTGTGCATCATCATATGTTCTTAAAAGTAGCAGCCCTCTGTCTCCACTTAGATCCTACATTTATGCAAAGAAGAAATTACAAGATCTAAAAGGTTTGGCATTAGTGGACCTAGGTTGTGTTTCCGAATGCCCACAACAGGGGCGGCATTAATGGAGCCTAAAGTAGAAAAATAGTTGCACTCAAAAATAGCCTAGATTAGGAAAACCGAAAACGCCACTCATGTATACATATGCCGAGCTAAATTTTTTTATACAAATCCGGTGACCATTTACGATGACATTGCACGCTTTTGTTTTCTGAAAAAAGTGCCCACAAAAACGTCGTATTACTGCTAAAAGAAGTTAAATTATTGCTTTGGTCCATCTATCAAATTTATTGTCGCACACAACATAGTAGTATCTATCACGCGTCGAGCTTTTCCTAAAGCGCATATGATGCATGAAAGAACCCTTCGTGTTAATGGGTGTAAACAAACCCAGACGGACCATTAAACTACTTGGCAAATCTACAGAATTCTAGTACGCCTCTGTCAACAAAAGTTGTCCAAGTTATTTGTACGCCATGACTTAAATCAAGCTGGTGGAGCAAGATGAGAGAGCCAAAAACAGAAGGATTTGGAGATGATAGATGGCAACCTACTGTAAGTCTCGCTTCTCCTCGCATGTGAACAACATTTAATTCGAGAAGAGAAGCCGCGCAAAAGGTCACTTTGGTTTGGTTGCATCATGGATGCCAACGAGCCTCCCTAGCTCACAGAAACGTATGAAACTCTCCCAGATCTATGCAGGATTATCCGGATAAACTCCTGAAAAGGTGCACATTCTTTGGTGGAATATCTCTGTGCACGCAAAAGCTCGAATACTTACGTGGAGATTACAGACTTTGTTAATTAATCAAATTGTACCTGGAACACACCGTAAATAAGCATGATGCCTAAAATTACATGGAGCACTACAGTTAAGACCGTCAAACTGACAAATGGTACCAGGCACAAGCGCCAGTAGATGCTCTCCCTCTCTGGTTGAACGATGTTATTCCCCTCTTAACTTGTTTATCACAAAGTAATCATGCAAACTTTGTGCACAAATGCCTTTGCTCCATTGTTTACGACGCCAAATCACATAGCAAGACTTAAACTATAGTTTACAAAGTTCCATTCCTATCCGTTGTAAATTAAAGCGCAATCAAGAAAAAGATACGTGCGAATAGCCCTAGAACTCTTGGTGCTCTCAGAACTTCCCCACCACATATATGCGCAAAGAACAAGCCGTGCACGAGTTAAAATCAGGCTCACAACACACTGAAAGAAATTAACTATGGACATGCATGAGACCAATTAGATGTCAAATGGAATAAACAAGGTCGCTAAACAATCATTAGCCAAAACATGCACCGTACCAATTAATAGAGATCAGGTATACAATCAACACCATCAACATAACGATAGTGGGGTGAAGCTTTCATTCAGACTGGCTTTTCTCTTATTTGTGTCAGCATTAACCAATAGGGGATGGCTTGGGAAGAAGAAAGCATCATGCAGCCTTGCAATGATCTTTCCATTCTGGAAAAAAGGAACGGCCCTCTCTCTCCCTCCCTCCCTGCTTCCATCTCATTCATCCATTTTAGGTCACATTTTCTCTCGAGTGGACACTCATGAAACGGCAACAACAGCTGCTACCACAACAGCAGCAACTAAGGGAAATAAAATTAAAAACCCGAAGAAAGGTCCTTTAGTTTTGTCATGCATTCATGTTAAGCAGCATTAGGCCCCAAACAGAAGGTGTTAGCCAGTGCCTTGCACCCGCGGTGAGATTTCTTGGCACTTAAATTAAGATATCTCTACAAGCCTCACCACCTTGAACGTAACCTTTTCCCGGTTTGTGCTGGGTGACATGGTTTCATGAACCCCAGGATGAAGATTCCAGCAAAGAAGAACAATAGGCAGAGGAATAATGCGTGGCGCCTGTGCCGTGCGTGTTCGCACTTGGCCCAGCCTGGTTTTTGACCCTTGCACAGGAGCAGCTTAAAGTAGGTGAACATCGTGCAGCATCCAGATGAACAGCGGAGCGACGCTTGCATGTATAGCTGACACCTGTTCTGTTCCCGTTTTGTGCGCTTCGGTCAGCGTCCACTATCCAGACCAGGTATATTTGGGCCAGGCAGATGATTCCAAAGAATTTTACAAGTGTCGTAGGTTTTTCGAGTGGCAGGGGACATGTTTGAAACATGTGGAATATTTGTCAAAAATCAACTCCCCCTGTACACGTAAATCTCGAGTAATTTCACAGGTGAGTCAAATAATCAATTCAGAAACGTCATACCATGCAATGTGAGATGGAGCGAGGAACTAGAGCAGCTAGCGAGTGCAGTTTGCCAAGCAAATATGATGCGTTGTTGATGCATGTCCCGAGAAAAAACAGTGAGGTGTTGTTGCACGGCGTGTTCGTAACGTGGCGGGTGGCCTTGCTGCCTGCAGAACCCATGCCGCCCTCAACAGACACAGCAACGACGCCTCGGCAGTTTCAGTTGCGGGAACGCGGAGAATACGTCACCGCGACAAAATACTCCATCCGCATCGTAGCTTGATACGTACTAAAGACGTACGTGACGTGACGTGCAGATGCCATGTAGACAACCGACTCAATGCAGAAGGATTTTTTTTCGAACAATGCTCAATGCAGAAGGACCAGACTCCCGTCAATTTTACAGACGGCATGTTTCCGAAAAAACATTTATACACCGCATATATTTGTTTGTAAATTTCTAAAAAAAGTATCTGGAAATGATGTTCACAGCATTTTACATTTTAAGTCACACTGTAAATTTCATGAGCATATGACAACTCGGGCCCGCTCATCAGTTGTACAACAAAGCAGATCCCACCTGTTCGCCGTCCTCACTAACGTTGTTGCCCTTGTCCTCATCAGAACCGTGGAATATACTTTCTTAACCTGTTGTCAATGGACTTAACCTACTTCTCAACGTACACATTAACATTCTTCAAAACACATGTATTTCAGGAATTAAACCCAGTTTCTTAATCGGCCATTCTGAAAAGGGAAAGGGAAAGGGAGGCGGCGGTCAGGCAGGTGCAGAAGCTGTTGCGGCGTCATGGCCACGTCAGAATCTCGCCGCACCACCACCGTCGTTGGCAGCAGTGGCGTGGCCTCCATTGGCGCGGTGCAGTGCAGCTGCGTGCTCGATCCGGTCCATGCCATGCATGCACCACGCTCCAACTTGCGGTTTCTTCGATCCAATCGAGCTACGAAATGTGTAAAGCACACACACCCGTAGTGCACTGCACTACCGGATTTAAAGTATTTTTTTACGTCTCTAATCACCCTCGCCTCTCCTTTAATCTGCTCCTGATCGATATAACAATTTGCAGCTTCGTGCGTACACTAGCAGCTTAGCTAGCAGGGGACGGAGCTTGGTAATGCAAGGTGGAGGTCGGTCTTGCTTAATTTCTGCGAAGCAACTGCTCGTGTTTTCCGTCGTTCGCCTGTCTTTTCGCCAGAAAGGGATTAAGAAGAGGGATTAAAGCGGCGACCAGCTGTTTTGATTTCTTTTCCTCCCCGCTAGCTTCCCTTTCCGTCCGGAACGGTGCAAAAGCCACCGGCCAGATCGCATAACTGAACGCAAACCCTGAAGAAACCCTGCACTGATCGATCGATCGATGGAGTAACTGAACATGTATGCAAACACATCACGACGCCACACATTGATAAGGAACATATATTGCGATTAGAGGAGCCGCGTGGTGACAGCTAGCTGTACACACTTGTTGTTCCTTCCCGGATGCGTACGTACGTTTCTAATAATAACCTCCCTCCCATTAGATGGAGTGTTTCCACTTTAATTTAGACCAAAAGATTTCCCCTTTAATCGCTTTGTCTACCTAATATTGTTATCCCCTTGCTGTTGTAGCAGCACTAGCTCGGCGGCAGTGATGCTCCGAAACGGGTTGCAGCATATAAACGCGAGCGGGCAAGGCAGAGCGGAGCACGCCTCCCTCCCTCCTCAGAGCTCTCTCTCTCTCTCTCTCTCTCTCAATCTCTCTCGATCTATATAAGCAAGCAGTGAGGCAGGATTGCTTGTGCCATCACTCTTGCCTGTCCCTGTCCCCCCTCCCCTGCTCCACATGTAAGGCAATACCTCGGAGGAGAAGCTTGCAGCAATCTCTGGTCGATCGATCGATCAAGCCGGGCAGAGCAGAACACTAGTAGTACATATAAGTCGGTGGCTGCAGCTTTCGCGGGTTGCCGAGGATGGTGAAGTTCTCGCGGGAGTACGAGGCGAGCATCATCCCCGAGTGGAAGGCCGCGTTCGTGGACTACAAGGGCCTCAAGAAGCTCATCAAGAGGATCAAGATCGCCCGCCGCGACGCCGGACACCTCCTTCCGCCGCCTTCGCCGGAGCAGCAGCTCCT